>VSMD01025246.1:0-20655 GCA_008750895.1 Mirza zaza | reverse complement strand
AGCCCAAGTGCCCATCAATCCAAGAATGGATTAATAAAATGTGGTATATGTATACCATGGAGTACTATTCAGCTCTAAGAAACAACGGTGATATAGCACTTCTTATATTTTCCTGGTTAGAGCTGGAACCCATACTACTAATTGAAGTATCCCAAGAATGGAGAAACAAGCACCACATATACTCACCAGCAAACTGGTATTAACTGAGCAGCACCTAAGTGGACACATAGGTACTACAGTAATAGGGTATTGGGCAGGGGGGAGGGGGAGGGGGGCGGGTATATACATACATAATGAGTGAGATTGTGCACCATCTAGGGGATGGTCACGCTGGAAACTCAGACTTGTGGGGGGAGAGGGGGAAAGGGCCTTTTCTGACACCTTAAAATTTGTACCCCCATAATATGCCGAAATAAAAAAATTAAAAAAAAAATAAATTAAAAAAAAAAAATACATGCTCCAGAATTCCTTCCCTGCATAGTTCTGTTAACAAGGGCCACGTGACTTTGTGTCCACACGACTTTGTGGAAGACAGTGGCTCTTCACAGGCATGATCACAGTGCAGTACAGCCTTGAACTCCTGGCCTCAAGGAATCCTCCTGAGCAGGGGAACTATGGGGGTGCACCACCATGCCTGGCCTTTCCATATTCAGGTCAGTGGAAAGAGGGTTAAGTGCCCAGCATGTGGGAGCACCATTCTGGGTCCTCTCCATTCTTAGTTCTCCAAGGCTCCCTCACCCCTAGAAGATGAATGAATCCCAGCACCACGGACTATGCTCTGTGCCCTTCCCCGACCTTCCACAGAAACCTCCACACCAGACGGGGAGGAGAGAAAACTCTGAAGGGAGGCCCTGGGTGTCTCCCAAAACCTTTCAAGCCAACAGAGAAGGTCTTTTTAGGTACTTTTGTCAGCCATTGCTATTCAAACACATAAGTAGTTGATTGACGGAAAAAATAATCAGCTAAGTTGAGAAATGCTGAGTTTCAGGATTTTGACTAACCAGCTCAAATCCAACAGATTTTGCCACCAATGCTGGTGACAGTCTCCCACAGTGCCAGTCCCAGGGAATACAGGGTTCTAATGCACCACGCTAAGAGGGAGGAGTTCAATGTGCTGCCAAAAAGGCCAAGTAAGTCTGGGCGAAGCTCTTCACTGACACCCCTCAGGCTTTGGAGGGCTGCAGCTGCCTCTGAATTACCGAGATCACAAGTTCACGGCTGGGAATCTGTCTCTGGCTCATCCTCAACATCCCTAGAGTGATTGCTATTTGCTTAGGAAAAAAGCATGCAAATAAAGGGAATTATTTCATTACCAAATAATTTCCCAGCAGAGAGGGAGGAATATAATTCAAATCCAGAGATGAAGCAAAACATTCAGAGGGAATAAAGGGCACTGGAGCCTGTGCCAGCCTGTCTGTAGACTTCAGAGGTCCTGCTGGAGAAAGGGCGCCGTGGTTCCAACGCTGCACCCCCTGCGTCTGCAGCGTGAAAATCAGGATTCGCAGTATGCGTGACATTATCTCCTTAGGCCTTCGGAGTCTGTGATGATGAGTATCCAATGAAATATTGTGCTTAAGAAAGGAAAAGGATGCTCAATACAGAACATTGCCTGGGATATGCTTAGGTATGTTTGACATAGTTATTAAAGGACACCATTAAATTTTTTTTTATTTTTTTTGAGACAGAATCTCACTCTGTTGCCCTGGCTAGAGTGTCATGGCATTGGCCTAGCTCACAGCAACCTCAAACTCCTGGGCTCAAATGATCCTTCTGCCTCAGCCTCCTGAGTAGCTGGGACTACAGGCATATGCCACCATGCCTGGCTAATATTTTTTTCTATTATATATATATATATATATTTTTATTTCGGCATATTATGGGGGTATATAATATATATTTTTAGTTAGCCAATTAATCGCTTTCTACTTTTAGTAGAGATGGGGTCTCGCTCTTGCTCAGGCTGGTTTCGAACTCCTGATCTTGAGTGATCCTCCTGCCTCGGCCTCCCAGAGTGCTAGCATTACAGGCATGAGCCACCGTGCCCAGCCCTAAATTTTATTTAAGTACCTTAAAATTAGTTAAAAAGGTAAAATATCCACTGGTTTATGAAAAAAAAAACCCTTTTATTTTTTGGATTATTTGGTTCATTTTAACAAAGATGCACCATTCTACTACCTTTACCCAAGTGTCGATTTCGAGTTGTATGTTAGAGCACAGTATCGTCTCTTGCCAATTTTCTGATGTCTCATTTCTTCAAGTTGGCCTCCACTATAGTTTTTCAACCAAAACATCTTTCCCTGAAAATTACTTAAGTAAAACCAAAAACAATGGGAAATCACATCTTTTTTTTTTTTTTTTGGATTTATTTAAGGAACACAAAAAATTGCATCTAAATGATTTTTTAAAAAAACAATTTGTTTTTAATTCATCTTATACTGACTTGCCAACCCATATGCAGTCTAAAAGGTGGTTTGAAGACATCTGATTTCAACATGAATTGTTTAACATTACTGAATTTGATACAAGAACATGTGAAGTCTCTTCCTGGATGCTGACAGACACCTGGATCTCATCTGCTTGGAACCACTCACACACTCGTCCCCGATCCCCACACATTCTTGTTAGTTCCCGGTGACCTGTAACGCCCACTGGGAGACGGCTGGGATCATATGAGTTTTGGAATAGTTTTGTTTGTTACCTGCAAAAATCTAACTGGCCTTTTTAGGATCAAATTTCAATCTTGGACTTACTGGAATAGCGCTCTAGTCAACAGAGCTTCAAATACCAAACAGTTTAGCAAATAAGCAAAATTGACGTTTGCTTTTCATACATCCTAGGTGAGATTAGGGCATTTTAAAGAAATAGTTTATGAAAAAAGACAAAAGTATAAATGAGAAATTAGAGAGGTTCTGGTGATCACAAAAGGAAAAAACTCAATTTGATTCCATTTGTTCTAGGGAAAAGAAAACTGGTATGAAAGAAAATGACTTGATTTTTTAGGTTTTAAGGTGGATCCTAATCTAACAAAGTGTTTGTTAAAACTACTATGCAAATTAAAACTAATCTAAAACATAACTGCCAGTGTTCTTTAGGATTTAAAAAAGTGAGATGTTCCAGGTTTAAGCGATTGGTTCCTAGGGCTGCCAAACGCATTCCCAGAGTCCCCTAGGCTGTGGAACAGAGCGCCACGTTCAATCTCATTTACCTGTAAGGACTAAAATTCAACTACATGCACATATTTATTTTAAGACTTGCCCTAGTTCAATGCTCAAGTACTGGGGATTTAGGCCAGATGTACCTGCACGGGAAGCCGTTTGCAACTCTTTCAACTCACACCAGAACAGAGAAGGCATCAGAGCAGGAAAGAAAGCGACTGTATGTCAAACCTGCAGATAAAATCCTTAATGTAGAAGAGCAACTACTTGTTTGTCAACCCTACAGATTTTGTTTTTAAAAATTAGGCTACTTAGTAAAAAGTCAAAATTTCTTTTTGCATGATAGAGGAGTGTAAATAAAGTTCCATAAACCAGTATATATATGCTTATGAGCCAGTAATTTAAAAAAGAAGATAAAAAGCTGCATCAGTTCTAAATGGATATGTAAGTAAATCCACTCCAGGTCAAAAATATTATAAGAACAAGTCTTATATTCTTAACAGCAAGGATTAGAATGGAAGTAAGCTGAGCAGCAGCAATGCTAGCAGGAAGTACTGTGTATTTTAACATTATTTTCTAGAAGGAATAGAGGGGAAAAGCATAATTCTGATTGTTCTTTTTGCATTTCAGCATCTCGGAACTTCATCCAAAACAGGAAAAGCTAATCCAGAAACTCCAGCCTGTTCATTATCATCGCTGCAGGGTATTTTAGGAATGATGGATTGCCCCCCCAGGGACAGGCTGGGCGTGGGGACCCCACTCTCCCGAGCAGGCTGCTAAGGAGGGGTCTGGGAGGCGGCAAAGTCAGCAAGCAAGTGGCCTCTGAGGTTCTGGCTTTCAAGTTTGTGACATAGCTGTGGAACTGAGGGGGTGGCAGACCCCTTCACTGTGGGTTCTGCTGGTTAAAAATGCAACAGGTTGCATTCACAGCACTTTAGTCATTTAAAAAAACACAACTTCATCCTCCTTGCCCAGCCCACCCGCCTGTAGGAAAGGAGAAATTCATTAAGCATTTTTAAAAAGATTTCTGTAGTGCTATTAAAGTTAAAATGTAAAACCTAACAGAAGCCCCAATTGTTAGGATTATCTCAAGGGACCCTGAATTGGATGTTTAAAGTTGACATAAACTGAAATGAGCTGGACCTAAGCTGTTGGCTCAATCTCTGCACACCAACAGTCACTTCTGTGTTGTTCCACTTGGAGTGGTCCCACGCCACCCCTCAATGAACCTATTGGGCAGCAGCAGGGTGGCTGTTTTGGGGAAGCTACTGGTTTTGTCATTTGCTTCCAGAATCACATAGACTATAACAAACTTTACATTAAACACTGTTTAGTCCTGAGTTGGGTGAAAGCCCGTCGAGGAGGGGCCGAGTTCATTAGGACTCTCTTCCCTCCTTGGCGTGGCGTCATACATGGCCTTCAGGTTTCTCTTCTTCCATTGCTTGATTCTCTGTTCCTTTTTCATTGGTGACCCCTTCTAAAGTCTTCTTGCCCATGGCTCTACTGGCCTCTTCCTAAGAAAGAAATAGGAAATCAAGAGGCTTAGGGAAGAAAGAAGTGAAACAATTCCTGGCTCCTCCAGACTGTCTGTCAGGTCTAGGACAAGAGGATATTACAAGATTCTATTTTGGCTGCCCAGTTGGGTAGGTCAGGGCCCTGCTATCAACATAGTGTGAAGCTGAACTTTGCTTTGGTTAAAATTACTAGCTTGCTCCACGGGACAGCTGTTGAATAATTAAGTCCATATGCTATGGGGCGTGGGGCAAGTGGGGGATGCCGGAGCCGAGCAGAATGAAGCTGTGGAGGCCGACTCTCTCTGAGGACAGACTGTCACCGTCCCCAGCTGGCTCTCGCCCCAGAAGGGCACCATAGTGGGGCCCTTATAATACCCTGTTTCCTGGGGAAATCAGAAGTTTCAACAAGGAATATTACTGGAAAAAACCCCTGATGGATTTCTAATTTTTTAAAAATAACAAAAGCTTCCGTATGTCTCAAGGAATTTACTTTTCTCATCTCTCGCACGAACTTGCCAAGGCCTCACACCTTGTACCTTTGGCCAGTGACCTGCCCTACTCAACCTTTGGATCCAAACCAGCCTCAGACTGAAAATCATGTGCCCTATTCTTCTATCTTGGGCTGTTGAACTGTCCCTGTTCCCTATGCCTAACCCTCCTTAGAACAAAAATCAAAGGGGCGAGGTCAGTTCTTGATCTAGTGGAAGGCAGTGGGTTCTGTACACACCTTTGCGTCCTGCTCTGCAAACTTCTTGAACATGTTGGCGTATATCTTGCGGTCCCGCTCGTTGTGCTCTTTGGCCTTTTTCTGGCACATGGAGATCTGCAGTCTTGCAGCCTTATTCTGGGGATTTACTTCCAACACTTTCTCAAAGTCACCCTTGGCTGACTCAAACTCATTCATGAGCAGCTGGGCTTCACCCCTCCTGTACAAGCCTTTCTCGTTGGCACTGTCCAGTCCCAGCGCCTAGGAACAGATGGTCTATAGTTTAGAAGGGATGAGTTTTAATAAGAAATTCAGTAAATAGCTTACCAAGGCTCTCTTGCCAAGGGAGATGGTAAAGGTATATTAAAAAAGTAGGGCTCAAGATAATTACATACTACTGATCAAAATATACTACTCAAATTAATTTCTGTATTTAATGTAATTTCTAGAAAGATCCCAAGGAGGCTGGGTGTGGTGGCTTATGCCTGTAAATCAGCATTTTGGGAGGCCAAAGTGGGAGGATCGTTTGAGGCAAGGAGTTTGTAACTTGCCTGAGCAATATTGCGAGACCCCATCTTACCAGCTTAAAAAAATAAGCTGCATGTGGCATAAGTGTCTTAAGGCAGCAGGTGCACCTCTCATTCTGAGTATTGTTCCAGTGCTGCTGCTAAGCGCAGGTCTATGGAATTGTTAGGACTTATTCTTCCTTCCGGTGTTTTGTGGTAGGCTGGGGATTAAGAGTATGGTGTTGGCCGGGTGCGGTGGCTTGCGCCTGTAATCCTAGCACTCTGGGAGGCCGACATGGGCGGATTGCTTGAGGTCGGGAGTTCAAAACCAGCCTGAGCAAGAGCAAGATCCCATCTCTACTATAAAAATAGAAAGAAATTAATTGGCCAACTAATATATATATATAAAAAAATTAGCTGGGCATGGTGGTGCATGCCTGTAGTCCCAGCTACTCAGGAGGCTGAGGCAGGAGGATCTCTTGAGCACAGGAGTTTGAAGTTGCAGTGAGCTATGATGCCACCACTGCACTCCAGCATGGGTGACAGTACAAGACCCATCTCTTAAAAAAGAAGAAGAAATATGTATAAAATGAAAATGACTGGTCCTGGGAGGGAGGGTCAATGAGAATTTTATGAATATACTTTCATTTTCTTGTATATTTCCACAATGTTTGAATTTTGAATAACTATACTACTTCTACAATAAAAAAGCAGAAAGTTTAAAAATGTAATTAACCATAACATCCCTTTCTCAGGCAAAAATTTAGTGGGCTGTGATAGAAAACACTAACCTACAAAACTAAAAAATAACCTTACAAAGAATATGCAAAATAGTTGCCGTTTTTTTTTTATGCCTTTATGTCTATGTTTAAGATGTATCAATGATAAGGTTTTACCCACCGTGTAATATATACTGTTCACTCTAAGACAGATATCTGAAATAAAAGCATCAGGTAGTATACAAAAATATGGGAACAGTACATATGATAAACAGTCTAGGTATCAGACAAATTTGACTAATTAGAATTTTCTGAATTTCCCAATTCATACTGAGAAACAAATAATCCCAAATATACAAGTAAACAATGCAAAGCCAAATGAAAACCCTCCAACCTGTGGCTGACGGGAAGAAAAAAGAAGACTAAATGTGAGAGGAGAAAAGACCTGGAATGTTGACATTCCCCCTCGCAGGAGACAGTGGCCTTACCTTATCGCAGCATTCCACGGCTTTGGTGTATTCTCTGAGCTTCAGGTAGCACATGGCCAGGTTGAGAAAGGCAGCAAGCAGGAACGATTCTGAAGCCTTGGACTCCTTTTCTGACAAACCATACTCCATCTCTAGCCAGGACACTATCTTCCCATACTGAATCACTGCCTGCATGTACTTGCCTCCCTAGAAGAAAAAAGTTAGTAATTACTTGTACTTGGCTCTGGAGGGGCACAAAAGACAACCAGACCCTCCACCGAAACAACCTCTCCCACGAACCGGCAAGGATGGTCTCTTTCTGTTCTCGGGAGCCGCTCTCCAGGCACCTCGCCCCACGCCTTCGGCAGCGCGGAGGCTGCGACTGGCTTGGGACAGGGCACCAGCACTGTCCCATGCTGTTCTCCAAGCACCTCCGTCCTGTCCTGCCGGCAAGTGTGCATCAAGGCTTCTGGGCCACATTCTTCAGTGCTAATACTCATCAGTCTTTCAAAAGGACTGTGAGCAGTGTTAGACTATGCCACTAGTGTAAGCAAGCGGGAAGTTACTTTTCTCTTTTCTTCTGATGTTCAACATTGCACAGTGAAGACTATATTCTAGCAAGTGCCAGTCCCAAACACAGCAAATCTTATCTAAACCAGTCTCTGTTGCAACTGGAAAACTCTGTCATTTGTGATACAAAAGCAGCTCTAGACAATATATAAGTAAATGGGTGTGGCTGTGTCTCAGTAAAACTTTACTTACAAAACAGGCAGTGGGGCCGGGCGCGGTGGCTCACGCCTATAATCCTAGCACTCTGGGAGGCCGAGGTGGGCGGATTGCTCGAGGTCAGGAGTTCGAAACCAGCCTGAGCAAGAGTGAGACCCCCGCCTCTACTATAAATAGAAAGAAATTAATTGGCCAACTAATATATATATAGAAAAAATTAGCTGGGCATGGTGGCGCATGCCTGTAGTCCCAGCTACTCAGGAGGCTGAGGCAGGAGGATTGCTTGAGCCCAGGAGTTTGAGGTTGCTGTGAGCTAGGCTGATGCCACGGCACTCACTCTAGCCCGGGCAACAAAGTGAGACTCTGTCTCAAAAAAAAAAAAACAAAAAACAGGCAGTGGGCCACATTTGGCTCACATACTGTAGTTTGCTGACACCTGACCTATAGGCAATGGGAATATAAATAGTTGAATGGCAAAATCCAACATAAATAACAACTATAAAACAATATAAATCACACAGGTGTCAGTTAACTATGTGAGAACAACCTTTTTCCTATTCATATTTTTGCTCCTATCTGATTAGTAGGGCTCTGACAATTGTGACGATCACATAAATTACGTATGAGTGTGCGCACATACATGCTCTATACAAGAAACTCTGGAGTTGAATCGGTGTGTTTACTGCCATTTTAGATAAATAGAAGGGCCGAGTGCCAGCTGGTAAACACACAAATAAAATGGGAGTACTGGTGAGGGCTCCCTTTGCAGCAGGCGATAAGCTCACAAACAGACGGCGCGTCCTACCAGACGGCAGAATGCAGCCATACCCATAAGGACATTAAATTCAATGTCTAATCTACGAGCAGCGTTCAGACCATGTCACCAGTATTTGCCGGAGTCACAGCAGGTACTAGACCTCACTGTAGAGTTGTCTCTCCCCCCACATACTCCAACCTGTACCCGGTGACTTTAAGAAGAGAAAAATCAAGGAGCAGATCTAAGAGAATGTTTCATTCTATAGAACGTCAAGGGGGTGGCATAAAAAATGAGGTCTGCCTGCAGAAAAGAGGCCATGACGTCAATTTTCTGGTGATGAAGATGCAGTAGGCCTGTTCCCTGGAGGGCCGGGGCTGAGGGAGGGCCGGGGCTGAGGGAGGGCCGGGGCTGAGGGAGGGCAGGGGCTGAGGGAGGGCCGGGGCTGAGGGAGGGCCGGGGCTGAGGGAGGGCAGGGGCTGAGGGAGGGCCGGGGCTGAGGGAGGGCTACGCTGCCTCCTCCGAACAGCCTTCTCCATTAGGCACTTGTTTAGGAAAGGGCGACTCACAGAGTCCATCAGTTCTGCTGCAGGAAGGCAATGCAAAAGGATTCTGGGGTGTTAGGAAGGAGATGGGCATTAAAATCAAAATCTGTTACGCTCTGCCTCAGAAATTTGTGACACGGGTTATTTATAAGAATATGAAAGCAGGCCCCTTCACCATACATGTTGCCCGAGCTAGAGTGCCGTGACGTCCATCGGCCTAGCTCACAGCAACCTCAAGCTCCTGGGCTCAAGCGATCCTTCTGCCTCAGCCTCCTAGGTAGCTGGGACTACAGGCATGCGCCACCACGTCTGGCTAATTTTTCTATATACTTTTTAGTTGTCTAGCTAATTTTCTTTTTATTTTTCGTAGAGACGGGGGTCTCGCTCTTGCTCAGGCTGGTCTCGAACTCCTGAGCTCAAACAATCCACCCACCTCAGCCTCCCAGAGTGCTAGGATTACAGGTGTGAGCCACTGCGCCTGGCCCTTTTTTTTTTCAGGATAAGGTCTCACTCTGTCACTCAGGCTGGAGTGCAGTGGCATGACTATACTTCACTGCAGCCTCCAACTCCTGGGCTCAAGCGATCCTCCTGCCTCAGCCTTCTGACTAGCTGGGACTGCAGGTGCACGCCACCACGCCCAGCTCAGTGCTGAAATTCTTGAGGAAATTATGCTTACTACGGACTGAATTGTACCCCCACACCAAATACATATGTTGAAGTCCTAACCCCAAGGTGATGATATTTAAAGATGGGGCCTTTCATGAGGCAATGAGGTTCAGATGAGGTCATGGGGGGCCCTCATGATGAGAATGGGATTAGAGCCCTTATGAGAAGAGACACCAGAGAGCTTCCTCCCCCTCCACCTGCGTGTACCTCAGGAAAGGCCTTGTGAGGACGTAGCAAGAAGGGGCTACAAGCAACCCAAACAGAGGCCCTCACAAGATACTGATCCTGCTGACACCTTGATCTTAGACTTTGGTCTCCAAAGATAAATTCTGTAAGAAATAAATTCCTGTTATTTAAGCCACCCAGTCTAAGGTATTTTGCTATGGCAGCCTGAGCTGACTAAGACAATAACTTACGTTCTGTCAGTCTCAGGCCTACCATCTATTTTGGGCACTACAAAAAAATAAGAAGAAAGTCCTCACCAGTTTTAGGGGTCAGCATTTTCTTTCTGTCACTGTCTTTTCTCTTGCTGGTTCGTGAGCTCATTGAGGATAGGCAGCATATCCTATCCCTTTTGGAATATCCAGGATTTAACACAAAGAGGCTCTTAATAAAGGTTTGCTGAGTAAATATTAAAGTCAAAGGAATATAACTATGGCATCAAAACTTTTTCTATCATTTGGAGCAAAAGTGGAAGTGTGTGTAGAAATGAAAGATGTCATTTCACTTCCACTGGGTGGGAAAGACAGGCATTTCCCCGTCATGCCTAGTTCCTTCATTTTCTCTCTTCTCCTTCATCTTTAATGTACTCATTACCTTTTCTGATCATCTCCTAATATATCATTATAGGGAAAGAAAAGAAGACACATGTAGGACAAAGACCTAGATCTTATCACTTTAGCAGGTTCTGAAAAATCAGAATGGTAGAAGACTATGGTTTCTAAAAATACAAATAATAGATTTCAGAATTCCTTTACATTTATAAAGCATTTTATTTTATTTATTTATTTTTTTTTGAGACAGAGTCTCACTTTATTGCCCAGGCTAGAGTGAGTGCCGTGGTGTTAGCCTAGCTCACAGCAACCTCAAACTCCTGGGCTCAAGCAATCCTGCTGCCTCAGCCTCCCAAGTAGCTGGGACTACAGGCATGCGCCACCATGCCCGGCTAATTTTTTCTATATATATTAGTTGGCCAATTAATTTCTTTCTATTTTTATAGTAGAGATGGGGTCTCGCTCTTGCTCAGGCTGGTCTCGAACTCCTGAGCTCAAACGATCCGCCCACCTCGGCCTCCCAGAGAGCTAGGATTACAGGCTTGAGCCACCGCGCCCGGCCTATAAAGCATTTTAATTTTTTGAAAGCTCTATCATATATATCATATGTAATTTTATTCAGACTTCAACTTACAATGAACTGTGGTATTCTGCTTCTAAGCTACTGAAACAGTTCTCAACTGGGGGTGATTCTGTCCCTGGGGGACATTTGGCAATGTTTTTAGTTGGCACAACTGGGGGGAGGGGTGCTACTGGTAGGGGCCAGGGATGCTGCTAAACATCCCACAACGCACAGGACAGCCCACACAACAAAGAAAATCCCGCCCCAAATGAATGAAGGCAGGAGAAAAACAGGTAGACTCTTCTTAGGAGTCTTTTTTTAAGCCCAATTTCTTGAGTTACAGATGGCTAAATCATATTACTGATATCTTGGTTCAGCGAGGGTGGTCACAACATGGCAAAGCCTGGTTTGTCTGAAAAGGGTTCAGTGAGTTGAATGATTCTCATTAACAAGCTTGCTTTAGAAATGCTTTCCTCCAAGAAAAGCACAAGGGGGCGCAAGAAACCCGCATTATTGTAGTGTCCTCCACTTTCTTGCCACTTTGCTACAAAGTCAGAGAAAAGAGAAACACTAACCAGGTGTGAAATTAATGTTCTTGTCCTACAGAATACTGTCATCTATGAGGGCAAAAACCATGTCTGTTTAACTGGCTTGCACAACGACTGGCATAATATCATGTTGTTACTTGTGCTTAATAATTATTTTCAGAGCCAAATGAAGAGTCCCCTCTTATTTTTTCTTCTCCTTAGCGTTCAGTGGTTGAAATGAGGCTTTTACAATCTAAATGGCAAGATCATTCCCATTTTAAAGCTGAGTGCAACTGAACTCTACTAAGGGGAGGGACTTTACCACTTTGGTATAAACCAAACCAACAGGTCAATGGAAACAGAGCTCTAATATACAGATGGCAAGAAATACAGATTTTTAGTTCAGCCCATCTCTGCTCTCACCCACACATCTGGACTCTGTGCATGCACAAGATGTGCCAAGTCAAATACCCTGGAAGGACAGGCCTGGGAGGGCAGCATGGCAGATCAAAACCTGCCCTGGAAGTTTAAAAGGGAAGAGAATGTGTACAGAAACTATCTTCCAACCATTTTAAAGTCTTACAGCTAAAGCTAGGATCACTGCTGGGATCTTTTACCTATAATTATAAAGGTGCCTCCAGGGATGTTTTTAGTGGTACAAAATGTTCACAGACATTCTGGGAGAAAAGTCTTAGGTCAGTGGTTTTGAACCTTTCATTAATTTTTCCCCAATGGACTAATGTTTTGAAAGATTTTGTCTATCAAATTGCATGTTAAAAATAATTTGTTCCATATGTGTGACTGCTGATCCAGATTTTATCCAAAGATCAGTAATTTTAAGAAGGTTCATAATATTATGAAATACACAAATCACTGTTGCAGTTGTAATGCTAATAAGCAACACAGTTAAGTAACCATACAGACACTTGAGCTCTGCTTTCTGCTACTGCTCACTCATTCTCACCGTCTCTCTGTATGTATTCAGGACACAGCTAAGTGACACATGGTTTCAGAACAGCATTTCATTACCAACCAAATTCTCTGAAGTTCTGTGTCATCAGCAACCAGAGCTTCTGAATAGCTAAACTGTTTTAGTTTTACTACACCGAGTTACTATAATTCTAGTCAAATGCCAAAAGCCTCAAACTCTCCCAAACTATGAATATTCTATTAAGAAATTTTGGGAAATGTATAAAATACAGTTAAAGACTTTTATGGACTTTAGGAACATAAGAACATACTGTTCAGGACCCATGGTCGTAAGAGATTTTATAGAAAATTTTCTTTTTTATTCTAGGATATTGTGTATTTGGGTATACAAATAAGTCACCCATTTGGAATCTTTCTTAAACAGTTAGGACGTATCCAATATGCTTCAATCAGAATTTTTTTAAAAGCCAAACTTGCTCTTGAAAGTTTAGAAATGCACAGAAATTTAGGGCTGGAAAGAAACTTGGGGATCATCTAGTCTAACTCCCTCACTTTTCAAATGAAAATATAATGTTTTTGGACTTTAAATGACTTTCAGTCATTTGAAGAGCCATAAAGCCCAGTTTTTCCAATTTCCAATTCAGAGCTCATTCTGCCACACCCCAGTGCTTTCTGGTGACCCACACAATATTTTAATAATATATAATAATTAGGGAAAAATAAATAAATATAAGTAAGTAAATAATAATGTATTATCTAAACCTCTGATTTCACATTTGTTTGATTACTACCCATAGTAAGAAATATGTTCTAATTTGTAATCCAGTATCTACTTGAACACAACTAAAGAAAAGTTTTATACAACAAAACTTATCCTTATAACATATTGCAATATACTTCCACTGAGAATTGACTGAATGACCCAAAAGAAAGTCTCCAGCTCAAAGTTCGAAAAACAAAGATCATTAATGTTGCCTTCTGGCTGTGTTGATTGTGTGTTGATTATATACTCTCACATAATTCTCTAGGTGTTTCACTTGGGTTAATAATGCCACATTTACAACCTCTTGATGAGGTTGTAAACTCAGTAGCATGTTATATAGTAGATGCTCCATAAAGACTTGCTAATGTACATTTATGCGTCATTGCGTTATACTGTTGAATAACATCACCTTATTTCTGTTCATGTATTGCAGGGGCAGAAAAGAAAAAGGAAGAAAAGAAAAAAGAAAAGAATCTTGACAGAACCCCCATTCTTCCCCTAATTCTCATCACCAAGCCCTTTCCTCTTGACATGGAGAAGGCATCTATTTGGGGGTGAGGAAGCAGTGGTTGTTCTGATTACAACTGAACAAAGAGCTGTTTCTTTTTTTCTTACATCTGGGGGTTTAAGATCTAAGCGAGAAGATATCACACTCCTAGGTGCTACAAGAAAGGTTTTTGAGTAGAAACCTATGATGAATATCAATCAGGGATTTCTATAGATTCCTCACAAAAGCAAGTGTGCAGGAATCATCTTGACCATTAGAAGCAATGAATACTCTCCACCTGTCAGTTTCTTTTGAAATCTGTGCATGTTCGCTATCTTTTTGTACGTGCCCTAGTGACTTCACCAAAACAGTGGAAAGGAAAATGATGTTAAACTTACCCCTATGAATTCCATTACTTGCTAAGAATTGTTCTATTCATTCAGAAACACTTATTGAGTGCCAACCACGTACCAAGCAAGACATTCTAGACCTTGAGCAATACTGTGACGGTGGGTGAGCCAGACTGGTCTGCCTTTCTAGAGTAGAATGCGTAACAGAGGTTTCTGTATTCTTTTTGTCACATTAAATCATTCTTTTCTCACCATCTCTTACACTGAAAATGGCAGACTTGTAAAAATTCTGGCTTAGTCTTACCCAGAAGGATGTTGATAGAATTCAGAGTAGGGACTATCAGCACAATTCAGTGACACTTGCGTAAATTCTCTGAGGTGGAAAGGACTGTACAGGGACTCACACACCTTGAAGTATAAGGTTCCCTTCTCTTTGACAATGGCAGCCTGCTCCAATTTTTCTTTGGTATCCATCTCCCAGGATTCTTTGGCCTGTGTGTAAATTTGTGACAACAGTTAGATGAACAGAGAAGGAAAAGCATCAGTTGATGCCCATTAGAACAAAGCAACAGCTACTTCTAGAGTATAGTCAAAACTAAAAACACTCTGGCTGTTGCAATTGTTTGCCATTGCCAATCTACTGCTAGGCTAATGCTCTTTACGCTGTTTTAAGAACTCATTTTCCATGATGACCAAGCTGCGGCTTGACCCATGTTGCTCAAGAGGTAGGAGGAGGCAAAAAACACAAAAAGGGACATGAACTGTTGAGCACTGTTAAAAAGTGCATCTTCAGAATTATAAGGTAAAGCCAAGCAAAAACAGGGCCCCTTATTTCCCTCTTGCAAATCTCTCCACTAAGTTGTTTTTCTCTAGCTTCAGTTTTTCAACTCTAAAATGGGAACATTACTCTAGTTAAGTCACGGCTGTATATTCACACAGAATTTTCAAATTTCAGGTCAAGTGGTTCTCTTGCTACTCTAAAATAACCAGATATACTAAAGCCTCTAAATTGTATTGACTTGCAGACATACACTCGGGGAATTTCAAGTAAAACATAATTGGGAGGGTAAAGCTCATGCAATAATCACTTCAAAGCCACAAATAAATGACTGCATTATCTGCTAGTTTGTATAACAAACTGCTAGTTGTGTAACAGTACGTGTACTGTTAGTCTTCACCATTATAGATACAAATCTAGAAATAACTGCACTGCTGTATGAACGGCAGGATTTAGAAGGATCATAAAGAACCAAGAGAACCTGGGGTCCTTTAGGGAAAGTGACAATGGGTGTGGTCAGTGCTATTTACTGCATATGAATTAAGTTCAAGTGGGTAACTGTAAAATTGTCTCTATTCAAGAGACAATTAGTGTGTGTTCTTGGTGTAATAGCCCTCCCCAGCCCCCGCTTTTTTTTTAAGTGAATAATGAGAGGGTTTTTCTGACAACCTATGTTGCTTCCTAATGTAGCAACAATTATTTAGCAACAATGTAGCTCAATTATTTAAGAACCTAGTTACGGTTTGATCCTGGGTTTTGGCACCAATCCTTTCCCCCTGACCTACTTCACAAGGGCCCTTTGTAATTTTTATATACCTTCAGTCTTTATGGAGTATAAATATATTCTTAATACTACAGAGCAGAGAATTTAATCATGTTGCCTCCAACAACATCACACACCTTGTAGTTTCAAATATACCAAGCAGCATTACATGAATATACTCTTGGAGCGATAACAGAGCACAGGCATGTTGTGGCATACCACAGTGAAAATGTTCCTAAATAAGCAGTGTCCATTGGGCCAGGGGTGGGAAGGGGAAAGGGGGTACTTTCTAAAAATGGAAATAGAGCTGGGCATGGTGTCTTACGCTTGTAATCCTAGCTCTTTGGGAGGCGAGACCAGGAATTTGAGACCAGCCTGGGCAATATGGCGAGACATTGTCTGTACAAAAAATAAAAAATTAACCAGGCATAATGGTATGTTCCTGTAGTCCCAGAGACTTGAGAGGCTGAGGCAGGAGGATCACATGAGCCCAGGAGTTTAAGGCTGCAGTGAGCTATGATCACACCACTGCACTCCAGTCTGGGCAACAGAATGAGATGCTGTCTCCAACCAAAAAAAAGAGGAAAGTCAAAGATCTAAACAACCATATGCTAAAGATTATTTTCTTTCTCTTTAACAATAAAAACACAAAATGCTAGCAGGCCTTCTGAAAAGGTTACCTGATGACCAGTGAGGGTCACAACCAGAGCATTTGTTTGCTTTGGGGAACATGAAGTGGGAGGGGTATGACTAGGAAATTACCCCTGGGGAAAATTCCAAAGCAGTCCTTCCCTTCCTTTTTTGGCCCAAAGGCACAGGACCACGGGACAGAGATGTCCTTTCTAAGTGTAACAAAATATATACAGTCATATTTCTAGTCAAAAGCTTACTGCACAGAACACGGAGAAGTGTAGGGGCGCCGTGTGGGAATAAAAAAGGAATATAAGATGCAGTCCTTGAGTAGCTCCAGGAAGGGTGGGTGTTTGGGAATGCAGGGGCGCAGCTGAAGACAACAGCACACCTAGCTCGGGGACACGCTGCGTGTCTGTCCAGTATAACCGCTGCTGGAGCCTCCAGAGGCGAGCCTGCCATGCAGACACGTTCAGGGAGGCGTACCATTTCTGGAACCCAAGGTGACTGACAAATTTTCTCTCTTCTCCACTTGGACAGGTATGAAAAGAAAAGGCCTAGGTTTGGCAGGTTTCTTTCTTGTATCACTGGGTCACAGAGCCTGGTGGTCCCCACGGCCTTGCAATTGGGAAAATAACTTGGAGCCACCGTGTGGGCTTCTCCGTGACTCCCGGGCAGGGTACAGCACGTTCAGCGCTGGAAAGCTGCACCCCACTCCCCCAAGGAGCTGCTTGGCAGAATGTGAACCTTTTTGTCCTCAACCCAGAAAAAAAAAGTACAAAAAGAACAAGTCTAGGAACAAATAAGGGAACAAGTCTTGGATTCTACCCAAAAAAGTTAAAAAAAAAGAAAAAAAGGCTGACACATAGGAACAAAATAAGAACACTGAGCTCCTCAGTTGTACATCAGCTGTGCTATGTCAGTTGTCCCATACTTCAGTAGCAGTGCTGGAGACGAGACAAACTTGGTAATTAAAAGCACAACATACACATAAACCCTGTCTACCTACACCATCTACTGATATAAGATGCTGATTCACAGAAGAGGATGGAGAAGAAATCTACCATGATTTTAGAGAAGTTGGTATTTTCTCACCTTTTCGAAGCTCTTTAGTGTAACTTCATATATAAGCTCAGCATTAGGTTCAATGCCAAATTTAGGCTTCCCTGCCTCTCCAAAACCATATCTGAAATGGAGAGTAAAAAACAAAACTTTGAAAGAATGGAGTATTTTCAGGTACTTCCTTCAGTATTTTGAGGCATCATATTAGCATAACACCATCATTTGCAAGCCACATATATCAGAGCCCTGAAGACAAACCAGAGGTTGATCAGGAGATACAGTGCCAAATACCACTGCTGTTGTTTTCTTAGAAACCAGGCTAGATTTCATTTTCTTTTCTTCTTCACATTCATGTGTAATGCAACACCTGTATTCCATGGGACAGCTTGCTTAATGTGATTTTAAATGCCACTGCCTTTTTCTCTGACTTTATAGCTAGTTCTTTGTACAAAATAGCCGTTATTTAGCTATGAGGAATTTCCACCTAAGCTTTATCAGCAGGAATGACAGAGAAGACACAGCCACCGTGATTGTCACAGTGCTGTTTGTTAGAGGTGTGTTTTAATAAGCTTTTAACTTTAAAGTGCTGTCACTTTCCAGTCAGATAAACCTGGGGGTTGGCAGGGGAGTAAAGCTAACACAACAGAAAAGAAATAAGTTTTTGCAGTATTTCTGTGAGATTTTAAAAAAGCAAACTAGGAAACACAAATAATATAACAGATATATAATCAAAAATAGCAGTTCTAGCAAGCTCTAACACTATCATGAGAAATACTCTTATGGCTCTGGACCTACCATATTATAAAATGCTACAACTTTAGCCAAAACTTACTGAATAAAATATCTGGGGATATATAAATTTGTTTTTGGGGGTCATTTAAGATCTCTAACAAATTAAATGTATTCAGGAAGCATATATTTACTAGAATGGAAGCTCTAGTGGAGCTCTGTCTCCAATTTCTCTGAGCAAAGAGATGAGAGTAGGAATACTCATATCTTATCGCTTATACCACTTTCTTTATCCCTTGTCTGAATTTTCCAGGAAAAACATGCTTACTCACTCAACTCCACTGTTACACAAGAAAATGGAAGCTGGAGCCAGAGAGAGCTATAGACATACAATGAAAGCTGGTAGGAATGAGGTGTGCTGGTTTTAATAGCAGGGCAAAGGGTAACTTCAGCAAAGAAATAAAAAAGGACATAATTACCAGTGGCTGATTTTTAGGAAGTGATGCCTAGTTTTCTACTTTGAGCTCATAGATCTATATATTTCCTATTTTGTTTCTGCTATCTGGTAAATAAAGACTATTCCTTAACTGCTAGAAACTAGATAGTGAGTCCTTACTAAGCGTGTGTTTGAGAGCATGTTATATTTGGAGTCCTGTGCTAAGCAGGTATGGATGCAACAGATAATCTAGCACTTGCCCTTGACCAGTGGCTCTTAATCAGGGCGATTTTAACTCCTCCTTCCCCTAGGGAACATCTAGAGACATTTCAGGTTGTCACAATTAGGGGGGTGCTACTGGTATCTAGTGGGTAGAGGCCAGGAACACTACTGAATATCCTACAATGCACAGGACACCCCCCACAACCAAGAATTATCCAGCCCAAAATGTCAATGGTGCTGAGGAAGAGAAAACCTGCCTTAGAGGAACCTACAAATAGCGCCTGTGGCTGGGGGTGGGAAATGTGGGGGTTGGGTCGAACAAGGCACCAAAGTGCCCCGACTATTATAGATGGGATTAAAGAAGACCAACAAAGGATATTATTTCTATCATCTCTCCTGGATTAAAATGAAGCAATTCTGTCAAGATGCATGTGGAGCACATCACCCTGGAGAGGTGTCAGCTCACACCAACTGTCCTGAGTTCCATGTCATACAGAAAGCCGTCTGACTTATGCCAGATCAGCCTGGGCGAAGAAGGAACCTGAGCACAAAATTCATCTAACTGAAATACAAAACACCACGAACGCGATTCCAGGATATAACTAAAAGATAGGCTGGGCTACAGTACCAGAATGAATTCAGTATCAGTGTCCTTGAATTAACAGTTGTCTGCAGAGGCTGGAGACACAAATAATGACTGTCAGAGACCACCAAGGCTTTATGTGTACAAGAGGCACTCGTACTGTAAGACCTTGTGGCTCCCTTTTTACGGATGAAGAAGTTGAGGCTCGCAGCAAAGTGCTTCTAGAGAAGTCACGTAAGGCGACGGCAGAGCCAGGGTCTAAATTCGTGCCCTGTGTGTCCCTAGAAAACAGTTTTGGCCCATGCTGCCTCCTGAGTGGACGCTGCCGCTCTTGGCAGCCTGTGTTTTTATTCGGAGTTGGGGCAGGACAGAAATATGAAGAAAGACATTAAAACTATCCACACTTCAAGAGGCCAGCTAGTGCCTTTCTTAGGTAAGCAGCAACTTGGACTAAAATTGGGCATGCCTAAGGTCTTTGGAGGACAGGGGATGCTTACTTCCTCCGCCTTCCCTTGGCTGCCTACATGTATACCACAAGTGCCTTCCGGATAGATTTCTCTTCTTATTCATATGCTGAAGTTGTTGTCTTTCTTGACATAGGCCAGAGGCATTGATGTGCAGCAGGTTTTTTCAGTCATCAACTATGACCTTCCTACCAACAGGGAAAACTATACTCAAAGAATCGGTCATGGTGGATGGTTTGGTTGCAAGGGTGTGACTATTAATATGGTGAGAAAAGATGACAAGAGGACTCTGCGAGACACTGAGACCTCCTACTACACCTCCACTGGGGAGATGTCCCTCAATGTTGCGGACTTCATCTGAGAGGGGCTGTGCTGCTACCTAGCCCCAGCCAGGGTTCAGTCTTGGGGGGCTGAGGAACAGCAGGAGGGGGAGGGAAGGGAGCCAACAGATAGACATCTTGTCATTTTTTTCCTTTGAATAAATGTCACTCTTGGCCGGGCACGGTGGCTCACGCCTGTAATCCTAGCATTCTGGGAGGCTGAGGCGGGTGGATTGCTCAAGGTCAGGAGTTCAAAACCAGCCTGAGCAAGAGCGAGACCCCATCTCTACTATAAATAGAAAGAAATTAATTGGCCAACTAATATATATAGAAAAAATTAGTTGGGCATGGTGGCGCATGCCTGTAGTCCCAGCTACTCGGGAGGCTGAGGCAGAAGGATCGCCTGAGCCCAGGAGTCTGAGGTTGCTGTGAGCTAGGCTGATGCCACAGAACTCACTCTAGCCTGGGCAACAAAGTGAGACTCTGTCTCAAAAAAAAAAAAAAAAAAAGTCACTCTT
>VSMD01025245.1:0-182934 GCA_008750895.1 Mirza zaza | reverse complement strand
AAAGGAAAGGAAAAGAAGAAACATTATGTCCCAGCTCACATCCAGCCTGTGGTTCCCTGGTCCAAGCCACCAGCATTCCTGACCCCAACAACTGGGTCACCCCTGACTGGCTTCTGGCCACCCCTGCGCCCATCTACAGAGCAGCCAGAACGATATTTACTAGGGAGAACAGATCACACCACTCCCACTCAAACTCTTCTAATGGCTTCCTATAAAACCAAGAAACAAATTCAAATTCCTGCAGGGATTCAAAATCCTGCCTGACCAGCCCACCCCATGCTGCAGGGCCTTTCCCCTGGGGTCCCCCAACCCAGCCTCACTCCCCCACATCTGCTGACTGGCCCTCACTTCACTTAGACCAAAGAGCACCTTGCAGAGTCTCTACTGACCACTCCTCAAAAGGAGCCCCAGCCAGCCCCCACCTCAGTGTGTCCTGTGTTCCTCAGTAGCACTCGTCACTCCCTGGAAATGCAGACAGGCCTGTGCACACACACATACACAGGCACACATGCACACATGCAGGCACATACACAGGCATGTGTGAAGTATGGAGTGATAAGTGTTGTCAATCCCCGGGCAGCGGGGACTAAGGAGACGCAGCCAGCCCTGCCCTCAGGGAGCTGACAGTTCAGCCTCCTGTGGACAGCAAGGACCTCCCGGCCCAAGGATAACCTTGCTTTATGTCTTCATACCCAGGTTATGTAACCAGATTAAAGAAACATTTGAAAAATTTTGCTCTAGAGAGCCCTTCAGTAAGTTGGATGGCATGAGTGATTTTCTTTCTAGAGAATTTGTTCTTTTTTATGGGGGAGCAGGTTATTTTTAAAGTCCATTTTCTTCAGGAGAGTGAAAAAGGCCAAGCAATAAATCCACAGCCCTGCAACCTACTTCAAAGTGAGTCTCCGATCTATAATTTGTTAGTGCCCCCTCAATCAAAAGAACTTGCGGAAACTCCACCTGCCCAAGTGCAGGGAGGCGCCAGCTGGCAGGAATCGAGGAAGACCCCTCCCCAGCGCAGGTGGGTAAGAGGGCAGAGGCAACTGCTTTCTCAGCCACTAGGGAGCTGCCTCCTGCCTATCTGTGCTGTGCTCTGAAGGCAAGTGAAAGCAGGGACACACTGGGGAAAGGGGAGCGGACACCCCAATCTCCATGCCACGTGGGAGCAAATGCAGAGCCCGGCTCGCTGCATGGAGAGGGGGGTGTAAAACCAGCAAGGAAGTGGCTCCTTCTGCTCTGCCACGCCCACATCTGACAGAGGAAATGAAGTGCATGGGACAGGGTGCAACTGTCAGGAACAGTCCGAGCGTATGTTGGAGAGGTGAGGCTCATCCGCTCACGGGGCAGAAGTTACAGCGTCCTACCCTTGCGCTGAGCTAGGAGGACCTGTGTGCTGGGGTGGAGGCAGCAGAGGAGACCAGGATGGCCAGGGCACAGAATGCACTTCCTCTCCAGCCCTATAACTGTCTCAAGATAAAGTGGGCTTTCTTAGGGGCTGGAAGCCTCATAGCAGAAATTTGAAAATGACACATAGAGTGGAGGGAGGTCTGGGAGCAGCCTATACGTCTTAGGGTAGCACTGACATGCAGGGACTCAGAGGTGTCTGGCCTGGACATTTAGGAAACTTGCCAGGATTGACAAGAAAGGGGAGGGTGAGCTGTGCATTGGGCACAATGGGGCGTCATGGAGTGTGGGTCTTAGGAAAGCCGGTCTGGACATTGAGGAGGACACTGGAGTTGGGCTGGTGAGGGGCAGTGAGGAGTCTAACCGGGGATGACCAGCCTGCGCCCTGTCCCAGTGTAATGGATGCCCAGACAACACCCCCACTGACTTGACGGCTTGGGACTTCAGGGAGCAGGCTAGCACCTCCCTCCTCTGCATCTCCATGTTCCCATCTCTCCATCCATCTCGTCCATCTCCCATTGTCACCTTGAGGGGAACCAGCCAGTCTCCTCCGTGCCATTTGCTTGCTCCAGCCCCATGGGCTCCCCAGCCTTGCCGCCCCTCCCTCTCCACCATTTCTCCTGCCTCAGATGAACTTCCTCTTGTCCTGGCAGGTCCTTCCTCCTACCCTCTTACTCCTTGGATTTCTTCTCTTTGTTGTGATGATCCCGTCTGGACAATGCTGAATCTCACTGTTCCGGGGCATTTCGTTCACTTTGGGAATGTTGGCTTTCTTTCCCCTTTCTTGCACTGCTTCCCATTATAAAAGAACCATTCTAATTCAAAAGGTATTCAGCTTTTGAAGCTAGGAAACTCAGATCTATTGATTTTTTTTTTTTTCAATTTATAAGTCAATCAAGAAAAGAAAATGGCTTAGTGCTGTTTCAGAGTGCTCGAAATGCTGTGACAGGAGCTTGCTTTTTCTTCCTCTCTGTAGGGACAGTGGGACACTGTGTCTGGAGTTGGTGGCATCCCTTAGGAAGAGGACGGTTTGTACTCACTCCCTACCGTGGTCTGGCTTTGTCATTGTGACCAAGTCACATAAATCCTGTGGGCCTCAGCTTACTTACCTATAAAATGAAGCTAATAAGAGCTGGATATTGGACACAGAGATGACTGTGGGGACCAGGTAAGAAGGGGTATCCAGGGCCAGGCCCCACACCTGTGTGCAGGAGGCCTCTCTGCACTCACACTGTGCCCCAGGGACTTGATGGGGATTACATGGGTCCCGGATCACTTCATTTTTATTTCAAACTACTTTTAAAAAATGATCTTGAAGTTGGATTTGGGCATTCCATAAATAATTCTTAGAAAAAGCTGAGTGTCTGTACTAACCAACGTGGCATCTATAATGAAGTTCCTGCCTCAATCACAAGATAAATGTTGGAGAAAAAACCCATCATCAGTCAGGCGACGTCGAGTATGACAGCTTTTATTTACCAAAATCCACAGGCCATAAAAATACCCACGTTCTTTTTAAGAAAAAAAGAAAGAAAAATACTTTCAGTCTTTGATTTTAAAATTATAAGTGGTTTCCAAAGAAAAAAATATTTGAGAGAAAATGTCTACTCTCATTGAGGCACAAAGGGGAGGACTGTGAACCCCTCACCTCCTCACTCAAATTCTCTGCCAAAGAAACAACAGTGCTAGTACTTTCGTCTGGAAAGAAGTTCATGATAGGTTTTAATATTGATAGGAAGAAAACTAAAACTTTGTTTAAAAAAGTATTTCATTAAAAATGATTGATTTAAGACAATTATATGATAAACCACATCTTGAAATGATGGATTCTACTTAGTCCCACGGGGCTGGCATCTGAGTTATGTTACTACTCATTCCAAGTTCAGGATATAAAACATGGAGCTTGCTTTCTTTTTTTTTTTTAAAGCTTCCAATAATATCTCATTCCAAAGGGAACCAGAGAACTCTCTTTTGCTTAGAGGAAGAAATTTGTGATGTGAAGATTCCCTTGGTATGTCCCATCCCGTTAAATAGACTCTCTCTTACCATGACTTGAACTGTGGTTGTTCCATTGACTAGAAGTAAATACCTAAGGCTTTGCCAATGTGCTTGGTAACTCATCGGTTTTAGTCACCCCAGCCCAGCCCATCTGCAGCCACTCCATTCCTGAGACGTCTTCCTTTGCCATCAACATTCTTTTCTCCAAAACACCCACTGCAGACGTTCCAGAGACTCCTGGCTGCCTCCCCTAGGAGGGTCCTGCACCAGTGCCCCTGTCCCCACCTACATGCAGAAGGAGAGCGAGAGAGCAGGGCAGGCTGCCAGGCTCAGAGAGGCAGGTGTGCTGCAGAGAGGAGAACGCTGTGCTTCTCCGGAGGGAGGAATAAAGAGGAAGGGGCTGGTGCTGCAGGTCTTTGGGGCTGGCACCACCGCAGGAGTGTGGGAGCAGAGGGCAGAGTCCTGGCAGATCCATGGCTGCCATCACCCAGCCACCCCCACATCAGGATGAGGAATGGGACAGAGTCTCTCAGGGCCCAACCAGAGGGCCCCTCTCCCGCACTCCACCCTCTTGAGCTCAGCAGGAGGGGCTGACCCCTCCCATCCTCTTCTTAGCTTGAATGGCCCCCACTCCACACACACATACACACACACACACATACCCTAAGAGGAAAGGGTGGCCTTAGTCAGCTCAAGTGACACAGAAGCTGGAGAAAATATTCTTCCTCTTTCAGGTACCAACAAACCTTTATTTTAAGAAAGGGGAAAAAAAAGAATAAAAACCATGAGATATGAAAGGTCGTTAAATATCATTAAAGGGAACTATTTCATCTTCATTCAAGGCTTTTCAGCTAGGAGGAAAGTATCAGATCACTATGTCTGTAATTATAGCAGTGCCTTATGGGACACTGAAATTCATGATGTAGAAGAAAGAGACACCTCACACATAATTCACACTCAAAAGACTGGAAATGACAAATCCAGTATATCTTTAGAAAGCACTGATCAGAGATGATAAAGAAACCTCTTAAGGGCAAGTTTGGTGGCTCCTGCTTGTAATCCTAGCACTCTGAGAGGCTGAGACAGGAGAATTGCTTGAGGTCAGGAGTTGGAGACCAGCCTGAGCAAGCAAGAGTGAGAACCCTGTCTCTACTAAAAATAGAAAAATTAGCCAGGCATGGTGGTGCACACCTGTAGTCCCAGCTACTTAGGAGGCTGAGGCAGGAGGATTGCTTGAGCCAGGAGTTTGAGGTTGCAGTGAGCTACAATGATGCCCCTGCACTCTAGCCAGGATGACAGAGTGAGACTGTCTCAAAAAGAAAAAAAAAAAAAAAAAAAACAGAAGAAAAGAAACCTCTTAAAACTAGAGTTAAGAGGCAACAACATGTTACATCTTCAAAAATCTATAGAGAAAAGATGAAGGAAGGAAAAAGTAGGGTTTATTTTTTTTAAATAAAACTAAAAATGCAAGAAAGGATAATATTTTATAAGGAGAAAGAGAAGAATGTGCTAATAAATAAGCATGAAGAATACTGAATAAGACTGTAGGCTATAAATACATAAAATATATAGCAGTAAATAAAAGATAAGATGTATTTAAGACATATAATGTTGCCTATTGACAAAAGACAGATGAAGCTGATGTGGAACACTTGACATATTTAGAATAGTAAAAAATTACTGAAAGCCTTCTGTCAACTGAAGAATGACAAGGCTCATAAATTTGGAAAGGAAAGCTTTATTTCTCATAAACGGCTATATCCTGCAGGGTGGCCATTCTGACAGGCTGGGAAGCAGAGCCTCCAACCAGAAGCCAGAAGCAAGGACTTCCAGGGAAAGGAGTTTATGCTGAGCAGGGCGGCCAAATATACATATGCAATGAACTACAGGAGGAGTCAGGAATATTTATGAAAGGGGAAACATGCGCATGTGCAATTGGGCTTCATGGGATCTAGGTTCAGAAAATGGCAGCATTCGCCTGTGGGGGTTTTCGCCCTTTGTTGTCAAAGGGGGAAGCAGAGGACACGAAACCCTTCACTGCTCACTCTGTAGACGGGTCAGAACCACTCCATGGTGGCCTCCTATCAGGAAAGAATGCTGGTCAGCTGTGCCCAAACTGCAAAAGGGAGAAGCAGCATTAGGTGGTCGATTGAAATCAGGGGTGGGGCAAGTCTTCCCCAAAAGGCTGGTTCTGTTTAACCTTGGGGAAGACAGCCTGATGGGGTTAAGGAGAGAGGGTGTGGTGAGGCGTCTGACCTCCCATCCGTCATGGCTGGGAATTCAGCTTTAAGGTTTCTCTGGAGTCCTCTTGGCCAAGAGGAGCTCAGACAAATCCCAATTAAGGGCCACCCTACAAAATGACTGAGTGATGGACCTCAAAACTGTCAAGGTCATCAAAAATGAGGAAAGATGGAGAAACTGTCACAGCCAAGAAGAGACTTGGGAGACATGATGATTAAATGTAAAGCAGTGTCCTGGATGGGGTCCTAGAATTAAAAAGGGCATCAGAGAAAAACTAAGGAAATCTAAAGTATGGGCCTTAGTTAATTTTTAAAAATCAACACTTAATTCAAAAATGGCCTCACATTAGGCCTATGAACTGAAAAATAAATGGCTTAGATGTGTAAACAATAAACAGAAGAATCATTTCTTGGTATTCTGTTTATTCTTCCCAGTTACAGACATTAAGCAGCAAATGCCTTTGGGATTAACTACCTACTAAAACATTTCAAGATGCTATAACATAAGTAATCAGGACGGTATGCTAGTATTTTGTCCTGGGGTTGCTAGGTCAGGCTGCTTAAGAGAGAAACACACTGTTCTCTTTGGAAGGAGATGCAGGCTCTCTCCCTGCACAAGAAAAAAAACCAATATTTTGAAACAATGTCTCAAACAATTTATCTTTGCTATTCTGTAAATTGCTATTTTTAAAATGCAAAATTCCTTTCAAAAGACACAATTTCCAAACTCCATAACAATTTGGGAGAAGTAGCAGTTTTTTCATTTGTTTGTTATGTGTTGGAGAGTTTATGCCCATTCTTAAGATGGTTATTTATTTTACCCAAAGTGAGCAAGAATAGTTTGTTTTCTGCTATTGCTGTTGCTGTCCCTGAAATGTTAATTCAGGCAAGTACTTGTACATATTAACAGAGAAATTTAACTGGCAATCTTTGGTTGAAGCACCACACACATACAACATACACACACAGTGTCACATGTATACCCACATAGATATACACATGAACATGCATGCACACATCCATGAGCACATTCACATGAAAACACATGAATGCATGCAAGCAGGCACAACTGTGCATATGAATGCACACTCACACAGGTGTACATGTGTGCACACCAAAGCATAACTCACACATGCACACACACACAGATGCAGATATGTGGGCCACACATGTGTACATCCACAATAACACACATGAATATGTGCACACTGATGTGCACACAGACACAGGCTCATGTGCATACACATGCACACATGCATGCACAATACACGTGCAAGCACACTCACACATGCATACATATGTGCTCATACGTACACATGCACATTTGCCTATGTGCACTCATGCACATCACACACAAACATTCATATACACATGCATCTATGTGCATGCATGCACACCCAACACACACACACATGTTCACACACACGCACTTACATATGCAGTATAATATCCCTTTGTCTGTGTCTCAACAAAACCTGTTTGCACATTTGGAAGTACTGTGGATCTAGCAACTTAACTTTCTGTTACAGCATAAAAGTAGCCATAGATGATACATCACTGAGGAAGCACAGCTGTGTCCGAACACAATTTTAGTTACAAAAACAGGGACCAGCCCAAGGACACTCAATCCCTGGAGAGAGTATGAACACAAAAAAGAAAAAGTGCACATATCGTACATTCACATGAATGGATAACCAGAAAATTAGCAAAGCTATAAAATATAACATCACCAGCACCCAGAGGCCTCTTGTGATTCTGCTGATAGTCACATTCCCCAAGAGGAATTCCTATCCTATCTTCTAACAGTACAAATTAGTTTTCCTACATTAGTACTTTATGTAACTGAAATCATATAATATATGCTATTTCGTATCTGACTTTTTTCACTCAACATTATATTTTTTAGAATCTTCCATACTGTTGTATATTGTATATCTGAATTTTACTGCTGCTATGAACATTTTACATGAAAATATAGTTGCATGTCTGTTAGGGATATACCTAAGAGTGAGACTGTGAGTTCATAATGCAAGCAAATTTTCATAATTGACACTATTCAGCCATTCTCAAGAGATGGAAGCAATCTATTATACTTTTCCACTAGCAGTATACATGAGTCCCAGTTGTTTTATACCCTTACCAATATTTGCTACTTTTCATCTTTTTCAATTTCACCATTCAGATGGGTGTGTTGTAATATGGCATTATGATTTTAATTTTAATTTTCCTGTGGCTAAGGAAATTCAGCATCTTTTCATGTGATTACTATCTACTGGATATCCTCTTCTGAAAGGAGAGTCAACTATTTTGCTCATTTTTCTATTGAGTGGTTTGGATTTTATTCAAATTGTTTTGTAGGAGCTCTTTATCGCGTCTTACTATAAAGCCTTTGTTGGATATATACTATAAATATCTTCTCCCACTTTGTAACATGTCTTTTCATTCTCTTAATGGTAATATTTGGTGATCAAAAGGTCATCAATATAGTCTTTTTCCCCTTTATCATTAGTGCTTTGTAAGTCCTGTTTGTTAAATTTTGTCCTACTGCAAGTTTGCTAATATCTTTTCTATGCTTTCCTTTAAAAGATTTACATTTTACTTTTCACATTTAGATGTATAATTCATATAGAAATGATTTTTGTATGTAGAATGAGATAAGGACCAAAGTACATTTTCTTTCCATATAGATAGCCAATCCACATGGTACCATGTAATAAAAATAAAATTATTCCCCTCATTACTGAATTGTAGTATTACCTTTGTCATAAATCAGAGAGCCTTACAAGTTTGAGTCTGTTTCTGTGCTCTCTATTCTTTTCCATTGGTAAGTTTTCCTATCTTTGCACTAATACCACACTGTCCTAATTATTAGAGTTTTATAACAGTTCTTGACATCTGCTAGTATAAGTCCTCAAGCATTGTTTATTTTATGCTAATATAAAAAATAGGAAGGAAGGAAGAAAAGGAGGGAGAAAGAGGGAGGATCGGAAGACAGGTCACAGACTGGTCTGAATAAGTCATATACTGATCATAGTGCTTATTTTATTTGCTATTATAATGACAACTATTTAATTTTTCCACAAATATTAAATCTGTCATAGATAAAAATTAATTTAAGGCCATGTTTGCCTAATACTAAAACAACCATTTGACAAAGGGAACACTCTAACCATATAGCAAAAGAAAAAAATTTAACATTTAAAAATATTTTTTACCTTTTTAATCAGTTATTTCAGCATCTTCTAGATGACATCTAAATGACTAATAAATATTAACAAGAAATACCTTTATTCAGGTACCAAAATTAGTATTCTTTCTTCCTCCTAGAAAAACTCTAAATTCTATATTAGTTTACAATACTGCTAAATATCTTTGAAACTTTCAATGAATTAGTTCTCTATAGCTACAAAAATGAAAATGAAATGTAGACTTATTTTCTAATCAAAAGGCTCACTGAAAAAGCATGTTGAAGCAACAAAATGGTTTACATTGCAATA
Source organism: Mirza zaza (assembly GCA_008750895.1). Taxonomy (NCBI): domain Eukaryota; kingdom Metazoa; phylum Chordata; class Mammalia; order Primates; family Cheirogaleidae; genus Mirza; species Mirza zaza. The sequence goes on along the minus strand of VSMD01025245.1, from coordinate 173,798 downwards.
CTAGGAAGCTCAAAGTGTATACAAATGGGAATGAGATAAGATAATGAATCTCATCAAGAACTTTAGACGATGAATAATAATATATGTACACTTCTTACACTCCACAAACTCAAAGAATAACCTAGCTATTCTAGTAACAAAATACATTATGAAAAATTCTAATATTTTTAAACTTTGAGGTGCTACAAACTGTGCAGCCTTTGATGTGATGCACGAAATAAGGGACCACGATCAGGGCCTTGTGTCTAAGGCAGTAAATGAATACCTGCTGATGGGAAGGGAGGAAACAGCTAAAACAGGGTGATACAGACTCGTGCAAAGTTAAATTGTCAAAACCCAATTTGTACAAGTTGATCACACAACTACCCTCTACCCAGTGGGTACCAACTTCCAGACCCCAGAGGAAGGCAGATTCAGCACAGACTACGCTGTTTGCACAGACAGATCAGGCACAGCAGGCCACACTTATCACCTGGGGAACAGGAGAGCCCTCCTGAAATCCAGGTTCCCAGACGCCCACAGAGGGCTGACGCTGTAGCTGGCCTGTCTGAGGACGTCTCAGGCCGGCTGGTAGCTCTGTTCTGCACACAGCTCACCCCTTAAAAAGCAGCACACTTTCTCCACAGCCTTCTCCACCTGAGCCAGGTGCGCAGCCACACGGAGGCCTGCGGGAGGGGGCTGCTTGCTGCCTTTCTGCTGAAGGCAGGACCTCAAGGGACTGTCAACTGCATATCTGGCTTGGGGCCATGTTGTGAATTCACCCGCACCCCGTTAATCACAGGTGGCATGGCACAAAAATCTCTATCCTCGAAGATAATGCTTTTTCTCTCTACTCATGAGTGGCCCCGTTGGGAATCAATTAGGAATTTAGCAGTTTTAATCAAAGGCTGATCTGTGATTTGAATAATCAACGATCATTACATTATCATTACATGACAAAACCATTACATTAGACAAAATTAAAAACCAACTCTAGATGATTGTCCTAATTGAGAAGTGATTGCTTGGTGAGTCTGTTCTAAGGATGGCCGGCCTCCTCCTGCCGCGTGGCCGGCACCAAGGAGAGCAGTCCCAGCTGTGCTCTGTGCACATCTGTTCCTCCCCCGCCAGACCTACCTCACCCCGGCAGATGCCACTGTGTGCCCAAGCACATGGGCCAGAGGCAAACGTGGATATGGTTTCCATCCTGAAGGGCTCCCACCCTAGCGGGATAGGCTGTTTCCACCTGCACAGGGAGAGACAGCAGAAAGGCTGGCCCCTGCGAAAGCACAGAGGAGCTATCAGTACCCAGGGCTTTCTGCGGGGAAGAGCCTGCACTCCCTTCAAGGCTGAGTAGAGGGAGGGAGGCAGGGAAGAGTCCAAGGGCTGGGAGTGGACTGGGAGGGCATTTTAGGCAGACAGCACGGCTACATGGGGCCCCACTCGGAGGGAAGGCCGAGAGAAAGAGCAAGTCGCAGGCTGCTGTGGGTGCCTGCCACAAGCAGAGCCCAGGGAGCCCAAGGGAGCTCACATAAGACTGCAGCCAACTAGGCACCAGAGGGCCACAGCCCTGGCCTCCATGTGAGCCCCTCTGGTGCCAACATTGGCTGCCTGTGGTACTCCTAGCCCCACCTCTGACCTCAGCTTGCTCCCGCTTCCTCCTCAGAGACACCTTGCAGCCCCTTGGGGACATGCCCAGCTCCAGCAGCAATTGCTCCTGCTCCCACACTGGTGGCCGGCCGGGTCTGGCCCAGTCCCCGAGGAAGGCAGTCAGCAAGGACCAGCAGAGATGAGGAGAAGAGCCTCTTTCTACTTCAGCTTCACAATGCATAACGTGAATTTGTGCCACAGAGTTACCTTTTAAATTATCATATGTCACAGTGGAGGAAATGAAATGACTTTTAGCTCCCCAATTCCAGACTACTGACTGGGTGTGAGAATTGAGAAGATTGCCAAGAAATCCAGCCCGAACTGAGCATTTAAATACATGGAATCCATAGAAGCCATCACTGGGAGCTTTTATATATAGAACTGTAAGAATTTGTGCTAAAGTCCACCAAAAATGGTAAACAATTCCCTACCCTTTGTACAGAAGCTTTCTGGGAGACAGCAGAAACTGTCCCCCAAGCATTCTTGTCAGGGAAGGTGCATTGTTGTATTGGGCAGTTTTCTGAGAGTGCTTTTACCTAAATTAAATAGTTACTGCGGCTGGGCGCGGTGGCTCACGCCTGTAATCCTAGCTCTCTGGGAGGCCGAGGTGGGCGGATCGTTTGAGCTCAGGAGTTCGAGACCAGCCTGAGCAAGAGCGAGACCCCATCTCTACTATAAATAGAAAGAAATTAATTGGCCAACTAATATATATAGAAAAAATTAGCCAGGCATGGTGGCACATGCCTGTAGTCCCAGCTACTTGGGAGGCTGAGGCAGCAGGATTGCTTGAGCCCAGGAGTTTGAGATTGCTGTGAGCTAGGCTGATGCCACGGCACTCACTCTAGCCTGGGCAATAAAGTGAGACTCTGTCTCAAAAATAAAAAATAAAAAATAAAACATAAAAAAATAAATAGTTACTGCATTTCACACTTGCAACAGCATGATGAGACAGCAGTTGATTATAGCCTCACTTTACAAAGCACAGAGTCAAGGAACCTCCCCACACACAGTAGGACCAAGGTTCAAGCCCAGAGGCAGGGCCCTCAACCCCTGCTCTCCACAGACAACAGCAGCAGGTCAGGGATGACGCTGGTGCTTGGTGCAGGCTGGAACCCAGGCCTGGACTCTGCTCCCCTCCCCTCTGAGCCCTGCTCTGCACAGCTAACTCCATTCTCAGCACATGGGACTCGCACGTGTGGACTCCAGTGTTCAAGCCTCCTGTGGCTGGAGCCAGAGTCTTCAGCTCCATGTTCCTGGTAAAGGAACTCAGACCGGCCCACTGGCCCACACCCTTCATGGATATGACCTTGCAAATGGGGGCAGCAAGGCCAGCGGGCAGACAAGTCCATCAGGATGAACCACCAGCGGCCTGGCAGCTGTGGAAGCTCCGCACAGCGCAGTGTCTGCCTGAAGACTCGGAGGTACATTAGCAAGGCACACGCTCTGAGGTGCTCTGCACTGAGAAAGGGCTTAGCTTTGTCTAACTGGACATTTTTCAAACTTACTTGAACACAAAGCATTCATTTTGTGATTCTTCCATTAATATCTGATGGGGAAATTCAGCACCACCCCTCACTGGGAAGCCAATTCCTGTCCCCTCCACACAAGCTCCCCAAAAGACTGAGTTTAAAATAGTAAAAGCAAATTCAGGATGATACCACCTTCCACAGGATACTACAGAGCTGGGGAATACAATTAACACGCCAGCAAAATCCAATGTGCAAGTAATTATACTATTGGGTGTTTTATTATGTATTACTTGTAGTTCTCATGAGTCATTTAAGGGAGGGAAAAAAACCACATTCGGTTGAGTAGAATACAAAGGAAACCATTATGATGCTGTGGATTTGCTAAAAAATGTCCAGCTTATTGGAAGTAGAAACAAAATCATTTAAATTCTGGAAAGAGAGGATATATTATTTACAGCTTAGTGGAAAACCTATGCAATATTAAAAGACTGTAAGAGAGCTGAATATCAAGATATTTTTTTAAAAAGCATAATTATATTGTTTTAATCATTAGGAATTTTTTTTTAAAAATATAAATTCAAATTTCTGAAAATTATTTGCCATCGATGTTTTTGCTTTTTACAAACTGGTAAGTTTTTCATAATCTCTTTATATATAGAAACTAAGACACTTGAAATAAGGTCAATGGATAAGATGATCTATAGCACAAGGCACTACTTTTATTATAAATTCTATAACTCTAAATAGATTTTGCTGGACTGTCCTTGTGACTTAAAGTTGATTTTTTTCTTAGGCATTTTACATTGCTTTTGTGAGTGGTGGACTAAAAAATTAACCCAAATATCAGTAAAGTGAGGTCAGAGCACACAAATTAATTCCAGCACTGGATTGGTGGTGATCTATAGCACAAGGCACTACTGAAGATGAGCCAGCCTGCTGATGTGATTACTAATGGGACACAAAGCTGGGAGCTGCCCAAGAGAAACTGCAGCTACACTTGGGGAAGCAGTAACCAAGAGAAAAGGGCCAGGATTCAGGCATGAACAAGCAGCTCCCGTTGACTTAGAAGTGAAGGAAGAGCAAGACAAGCCCACAACAAAGGCAGTGGCTTTAGGGTAGATGATAGATAGGTAGGTAGAAAGATAGATGGATGATTGAGAGAAAGAAAGATGATAGATGACAGATGGATGATAAATATAAATAGATGATAGGTGATACATAGATTATAGATATATAAATAGATGATATATAGGCAATAGATAGATCGTGGGTAGATAGATAAGATAATAGATACATGACAGATAGATTAAGACTAATGAAAGATACTTTCAGAAATTTGAGAAAACAGAGCATACACCCAAGGACTTGGTGGAAGTCTTACTACCTCTTACCTAGAATTTGAAGCATAAGATGATCACTTCTCAGACTCTCTTGCAGCTAAAGCAAAGCACATGGCCTAAGCTTTGTCCATTAAACTTTGCACCTACCTAGAATTTTGAGCACTAGCTACAGAGGCAAGGGCCACAGAGACTCCATTTAGGGGGCTGGCTTCAGCATCCACAACAGCAGCAACAGAAGGGTTCCAGAGGCAGGGTGGAAGATGTGAGTTGTGGCTATGGCCATCCCTGCACCCAGACCCCCAGAATCCCTACTGAAATCAGGGAGTCAAGTTCAATGGTAGCATCTCCCATTAGCATCCCCAATCTACAGATAGCAGGCACTAAAGCACTTGCCTATCACATTCCCACCTAACTCTCATTTCAGCTGATGCAGAAGATAGATCATTCCTGGAAAAAAGAAAATTATGGAATTTTAACCAGATAGTGAAAATCCAAGTGCAGCTGCCCTCTGTATAAGATTGTCATACTGAAAAAGAAGTTGATAGTCCCTAGGACTATCACACAGTATTTCAGCAAGCAAATGTACTTTTCTCTCATAAGCAAAGAACACACAGGTCTCACAAGGCCAGGGTAAGTAAGTGTCTCAGGAGTGCCAGGATTTTATCCTTAGAGAACTTGAGTAACATGGTCTCTCAGGACCTCAGGCTTAAAGGACTTACAGAGCAGAAAGTAGCAGTGACCCCAGATGCTTTGATAAGACATAAGCATTGCAGAGGGGGATGAGTCAATCTCAGAAACATGCAGGAAACAAAGTTTACACGGGTGGGGTAGTGAGCAAGGGCATACATAGCACTGTGACTATATTTTGCTCCCCTGCCTTCTAAGGAAAAAGTACACTTGGTACCACTTTCTGGGTTTGGGGAGAAACCCACTCCACCCTGGAGTAGCTATGCTTATCCATTTACCAGGTGACCTGGAAGTCCTTCATCTCTGATGGGGTAGTAGAATATCAGAGAATTTTTTAAAAATCATATGAGACTAATTTGCACAACTCTCTGCAAATACACATGAGAACCTGGATGAAAATATAATTTAACAAAACTCACCAAAAAAAGATAGAAAGCCTAAAGAGGCTAGGTTCTAAAGAAGATATAGGAAAAATAAATTATAAAAGAGATACTCCACCCCCTCCAAAATAAAAGTAACAGGTCCAGATGGTTTCGTAGGGAAAATTTTACCAATTCTTTGAAAAACAGCTAAGTCCAATGCAATTCAAATTGTTCCAGAGAATAACTAAAGAAAATTCTCTCCTTTTATGAAACATAACATTGACTCTAAAATCTAACAAAGAGTAGACAATAAAAATGACACATTAACTCACTTATGAATATCAATACAAAGCCCCTACATGAAATGTTAGCAGACTGAACTCATATCATATTAAAAATACATTATGAATAAATGTAGTTTTTTCCGAGAATGAAAGGATGGTTCAATATCAAACTATTAACATAATTCATCATAGTAATACTTATAAAGAGAAGTATCATATAGTCATATCCATAAATATTAAAAGGCAAGTAATAGAATTCAACATCCATTCATCATGAAAAACACTCTATAGATTTACAGCTAAAAAGAAATACAGAAGGAAATAGGAAGAAGACAAGGATAGCCACTAACATCCTAATTATTTTAACCTTGTACTCGTGCTATTAACCAATGTAATGATCTTAAAGAAAAAAATCATAAATTTAAAAATTAGAAATCAAAAGTCAAAACTATCACCAAGAAATTAAATGTAAAAACTAAGAAATTTAATAAAATATATAAAATTAATAACCAAAAGTCAATAGCGTTAATGTATGAAACAGCCAGTTAGAAGATATAATGAAAATAATATTGATGAAATATATATGAATATAATGAATATATATGAATATATAAATGAATATAATGAAAATAAAATTCCATTTGAAATTGCTATAAGAGCAATATATCTTAGAATAATCTTATCATAAGCTGTATAAAATATACATGTAGAAAAATTTTAAATATAAATTATAATTTAACAACAGCAACAATATGTTCTTGTATAGGGAAACTTGATATTATAAAAATGTTAATTCTCTTGACGTTAATTTAAGGTTTATTATAATCCTAATCAAAACAATAATTGGGTTTTTAAATTAATCCAAAGGAACTGGTTCTATAATTTATACAAAATAAATAAATAAACAAGAATAGCCAGAAAAACACTGTAAAAGAAAAGTGAGCAGGGATATTTGCCCTGCCATATAGTAAAACATCCTATAATGCCTCAATAATTTACACATCACAGTATGCCACTGACCCCATAAAACACAATAGATGTCCACTGACATGCTCAAAACCACAGGGATTTATTTCTATCATAAAGGTGATACATTAAATCTGTTAGGTGAAGTCAGACACTTTAATAAAGAGTTTTGGGAGAACTGCCTAGCCATCTTATAAGAGATGAGTTTTATCCATTTCTCACACCAAACACAAGCATACATTCCAAACTGTCTGTGTCATGGGACATGGAAAAGTTGTACTGAGTGAAATATGCACATCTTTTAATTACTTTTCACCTTAAAAGGGATGAAAACAAATAAGTGTTTAACATAATAAATATTTAAAAACCCAAAATAAACGTTGTTTAAAGGCAAGAAAAATGAATTAGGATAAAAAATTGCAAGTAATATAGTAAAAAACCAAAAACAATCTATACAAAGAGTAAAAGGCCAAAAGTCTATTTTCTGAAATCACAAATACAAATATAAGCTTCTAGGAAGTTTCACTGAGTATAAAAATATAAGAAATGTGTGTATGTGCGTTCATACATATGTACAAGAGTATATAAACTGAGAAGGGAGATATGGCTATACATATCAGGACAACTAAAAAGTTTCAAGTCATTTCCTAGAAAAATATAAATTACTAAACTTGACTTAGGAAACCTAAAGAATTCAATAACCAGTGAGGAGACTGGAAGGCTGGTTAACAATCTACCAGTTTAGAAGAGATCAGATTGAAATGGATTTAAAATTCCACTTTTCCAAGTTAAATATAGAAAGTTCCCTGCTTAGGACAGAAGTGGTGGCTCATGCCTGCAATCCCAGCACTTTGGGAGGCCAAGGTAGGAGGACTGCTTGAGTCCAGGAGTTTAAGACCAGCCTGGGCAACATAGTGAGGTCCTGTCTCTATTAAAAATTTTAAAAATTAGCCAACTGTAGTGGCATGTACCTGTAGTACTAGCTAATTGGGAGGCTGAGGCAGGAGGATCACTTGAGCCCAAGAGTTTGAGGTTCCAGCCTAGCCTATAGAACAAGATCCTGCCTTTAAAAAAAAAGAAAAGTTCTCTGATTTTCCCTGATTCATTTGATGAGCTATCACAACCTTAAAACTCTGACATAGCACAAAAAAACCATGACCAATTTTAGTTATGAATATAGATACAAAAATGTGATAAAATAAGTCCAAAAAAACTTTCAGAAGCAAAGAAAATATACCAAATAGGACTTATTCCAGAAATTCAAGAAATATTTGATATTATGAAATGTAAAATATGATTCATTATATCACTAAATTAAAGGAGAAAAAATCATAATTATATTATTAGATTACCAAAGGGTATGTAATAAAATGTAGGATTGACAGTAAAAGCATAACAAAACTAAAAAAACTACTGAAATAGGACAAACTAGCAAAAACCAATAACAAACAGCAAATTAAAGTGTAAAATCCTGAGTCAATGTCTATTAAAAACAGGAAAATAAGAATATTTGCAATAACTACTATTTCCACACTGTTTTAGAGACTGATAAATAAAATACAAAAAGAAAATTCTTTTTTAAAAAGTATAAATACTTAAGAAGAAAGGTAAAAACCTATTTACAGATGATATGATTATATCCCTAAGACAATATAAGATAATTTAATTTTTAAAAATGATCTGAGAATCAAAACTATTGGCCAAATTCAAGACAAACATAAAAGCGATTGATCAGTTTTGCTGCAAATAAACAATAAGAAAAGGACATGTATTAAAACTATCTAATTTACAGTAGCCCAACAAAGATAATAATGAAGATTCAAAACCTATATGAAGAAACAACTCCTTATTAAAGCAACATAAAATACCTTGTTAAAACAAGAGCTGAATAAATGCAGAAACAAATCATGTTTCTGAATGTTAGGATGCTCCATCAGTATGATGTCAGTTTTAGTCACACTCTCAATGTTTTATTTAGATGAAATGATTTAAAAGTTTATTTGAAAGTAAATAAGTTTGGATAGATGATTATTAAAAATAAAAACAATGAGTTGTCTTACTATATTTTAAAATTAGAAGTACCATAAAATAAATACATACACACACAGTACCAGCTCTAAGACTATAAAGGAAACAGCAATGCTCCAGATACAGGCTGGAACTTAATATATTAAAAAGGGGGATTTTATCTTCACAGGAATAGAAGGTTGCAGTTATCAGGAAGCAGGCTGCTAGGAGTGGAAGGTTTGCTCCTGGAGAAAAGTAAGGGAATCCAACAGAGCAGCTGTCCATCTGTAATTTCCAGGGAAGACAGAGAGTAAAGGCACCAACAGCGTGGGCACCTGAGGTGGCAGGTGCTGATGAGCAGGCAGGAGCCTCTCCAGTGTCCTCCTCACACCTCCCAGGTACGTGGTGGACACGATTGTTCCCACCCTCCCACCTCCTGGGACACACTCCTGTTCCACATGTTGGATGCCTTGCCATGGTGATTGCCATGGTGGCCAGACTAGATACACACCGGGAACAGATGAAATGAAACATAAGCCAGTAAGATTCAACATAAAAAAAAATCCATGAAACAATAAAACATAACGAATACTTAAAACTATGATCCAAGAAACCTTTCTGAAACTAAAAAAAAGATATAATCCTACACATTAGAAGGGCCCATGGGATATCTGGGAATATTTTAGTAAAACTATTAGACTTAAAAGACAAATTTTAAAAATCCTCCAGACCTGTAGCAAAATGATCAAATAACTTACAAGAGTAAGGGAATGAGGCTGCCATCAGACTGCCCAAGCACACACACATATGAGGCAACAAAGGAGCAACATTTTCACAAAACTCAAAGAAGGTATGTGTGAACCAAGGATTTATTAGATATGAAGCCAAGCCCTCTTTAAAATGTTAAGGATATAGAAACACAGTCTTAAACCTACAAAAACTCAGGGAATACTGTACTCAGGAGCTCTTCTTAAAGATTAACTTTACCCGCCAAAAGACCAGGAACACCAGTAAAAGCACCAATAGTGAGTATCTAATAGACTTAATTGTACATCTAAGACAAACAAGCATGGACCAGTGGTGGGAAAACAATGAATAAATGTTGTATTAATATTTTTTGAGAGCGGAAATGATTTATTTAGTAAGTGAGTGGAGAAAGAAGGGAAGAGAAACGTACTGTAGAATAAACTTATCAGTGATCATATAGGCAAGAGATAGAAATCAAAGGATACTCTGAAGATAGACAAACAAGAATATTTAAGATTAACTAAAGGCACGTGAAAAGGCATGAGAACAAAGGTAATCACAAGAACAAAATATAAACCTATTACAAAGAGAAATTTTAGAAAATAAAAGAGCAAAAAAAGATCTACAGTATAACATAGAGCAACTAAAATATAATATATATAAAAATATAATGAAATCATATGGCAAAAGTGTGTCATACCAATAAACATGGAAGAGCTAAACTCATCTATTAAAAGAACAGTACTGGGCATCTACCCAAAAGATCAAAAGCCACTTTATGAAAAAGACACCTGCACTCGAATGTTTATAGCAGCACAATTCACAATTGCAAAGCTGTGGAAACAACCCAAGTGCCCATCAATTCATGAGTGGATTAATAAAATATGGTATATGTATACCATGGAGTACTACTCAGCTTTAAGAAACAATGGTGATATAGCACCTCTTATATATTCCTGGATAGAGCTGGAACCCATTCTATTTAGTGAAATATCTCAAGAATCGAAAAACCAGCACCACATGTACTCACCAGCAAATTGGTATTAATGGATCAACACCTAGGTGGACATATAGGAGTAACATTTATCGAGTATCAGGAGGGTGAGGGGGGGAGGAGGGGATGGGTATATACAACCACAACGAGTAAGATGTGCAACATTTGGGGGATGGACATGCTTGAAGCTCTTACTCGAGGGGGGAGGGGGGCCATGGGCAATATATGTAACCTTAACACTTGTACCCCCATAATATGCTAAAATAAAAAAATAAAAAATAAATAAATAAAAAAGTTACAGTAAAAAAAAAAAAAAAAAGAACAGGATAGGCCAGGCACAGTGGCTCCTACCTGCAATCCTAAAATTCTGGGAGGCTGAGGCAGGAAAATTGCTTGAGCTCAGGAGTTCAAGACCAGCCTGAGCAAGAGCAAGACCCTGTCTCTACTAAAAACAGAAAAATTAGTTGGGTGTTATGGTGTGCCCCTGTAGTCCCTGCTACTTAAGAGGCTGAAGCAGGAGGATTTCTTGAGCCCAGGAGTTTGAAGTTGCTGTGAGCTATAATGACACTGCTACACTCTAGCCCACCAAGAGAGCAAGACTCTGTCTCCAAAAAGAAAAAAAGAAAAGGATATTTCTATTTTGGTTCACAAAGTCAGTCCCAACAATATACTGTATATATGAGACACACCTAAGACAAAGTGATTTAGAAAGAATGAAAGCTAAGAAAAGGGTTTGTGATCCCAATATCAGACAAAGTAGAATTCAAGCCAAAGAGCACCAAGCATGACAGTGGAATATTGATCAGGGCTAAAAACTTCCAACTCTTAGTGGAGATTGGACAGTAATAAATATGTAGCCACCAAATAACATAGTAACTACCTTTCAAAAATAAACAGTAAGAGATTCAAGGAGAAATAGAAAGACATTCATAATGGGAGACATTCCACATGCCACTTTTAGTACAAGACAGATGAAGTGGACAAGAACTAAATAATGATATAAACAACCTAGCGAAACCACTGGGTAGATTTTATAAACATATAAGTTTACACAGTGACAATAGAGAGTGCACCCTCTTTTCAAGCACACATAAAACATGATAAAATTTGGTCTCAAAGAAACCAGAAATAACTTCTATTAAACTAGAAATTTAAAACAAAAAATTCTTCAACCTAGAAATGGAAAAAACTTCTATTAAACATCTAACATAGATGAAAGGTGAGTCATATCGAAAATACAGAAATTCTAAAAACAATAACAATAGGAAGCACTACGCATCACATCCATGGGACACATTTAAAGCAGTGGTCAGAGGGAAAAGCCCAGCTTTAAACATTTATGGCAAATAAAATAAAGGTCTAAAAATAAATGAAATAAATTTGCAATGCAAAAAAACTAGACCAAAACCAGCAAAGTAAACCAAAAGAAAGCACAAAGGAGGAAATAATAAAGATAAAAGCAGAAATTAATGAGATAGAAAATAGAAAACTATACCTAATAAATAAATCCGAATCTTATTTTTTGAAAAATAAAACAGAACTAGACAGATCAAATCAAGAATAAATCCACAGGTAAGAAATGACAAGGGGGAAACAACCACCGAAACAGACAAAATTTTAAAATAATTATAAGAAACTATTTGCAAACCTTAATACCACTAATTTTATTAGGGTTGTTTTAAATTCTTTGTATATTCCAATATTTCTGATCCTGATAAAATTGTAACCCAGTGTGTTGTTTCTCTCTTGAAGCAGTTCTGTACAACTACAATAAGCAAGACACTGTACTGGGGAGGGACGACCACACAGATCCACAGACCAGAACAGAGAACCCAGTAAGAGAACCACAAAGACATGCTCAACTCATTGTTGATGAAATTGCAAAAGCAATTCAATGGATGAAGCATAGCCTTTTCACCAAATGATGCCAGAGTCATGCAATATACATAAGGAACAGAAGAAAAAAAAAAGAACATTGATCTAAACCTCACACCTTAAACAAAAATTAGCTCAAAATGCAACATAACTTAAATGTAAAATATAAAACTTTTAGGGAAAAAAAAAACAGAAAAATATCTTGGGTGTCAGGGCTAGGCAAAGAGTTCTCAGGTTGTCATGCTTTTGGCACCAAAAACATGATACATAAAAGGAAAATTTGACACATTGGGCCTTGTTAAGATTTAAAATTTTTGCTTTGTAGATGAACCTGTTAAGTGGATGAATAGATAATCTACAGATTGGGAGAAAATGTCATAGCAGCTTTATTCAAAAAAAAAACCCAAATTGGAAACAACTAAGATGCTCTTCAATGCATGAATTATTAAATGAACTGTGGTACATCCATACCATGGAATGCAAAAAAGGAATAAAATATTAATATGTGAACTAACTTGGATGCATCACTAGGCAATGATGCCGAGTGAAAAAAGCCAATTGGAAAGGTCATATATTGTATGATTCCATTTATAGAGCACTCTTGCAATGACAAAATTTTAGTGATGGAAAATAAATCAGCTGGGGGGGGAAGGTGGGAGGGAAGTAGATGTGGCTATAAAAAGACGACATGAGGGATCCTTGCAGTGATGGAATTCTTTTGTGCCTTGACTATATTGATTCTAAGATCCTGGTTGTGATATTGTACTATGGTTTTTCAAGAGTTCACTGTTGGGAATATCTGAGCAAAGCATTCATGGGATTTCTCTGTCTTATATCTTGCACGTAAATCTACAATTACGTTGAAAGAAACAGCTTAATTTAAAATTTTTTTAATAAAACAAGAAAAAGTCTAGGTAAAAATAGAGGTAACATGTATCAGTTTTGACTAGAGAACATCTAAAAGCCCCTCTGCAAAATTTAAAATACAAAACCAAACTAAAAAATAGTCACAACATATATATATCGGAACTGATTTCTGTAGATGCAAAGAAAGCTTCCGAAAAATAGGAAGAATTCATATCTCTCATGAGAAAGACATAGGCAAAGAATATGAATAGAAAGTTTACAAAATAAGAAATGCAAATATCCAATACTTATATGGAAAGAGTTTCATCTCAGTAGAATTAATTAAAACAAAACAGGAATCTATTGTTAGCCAGACAGATGAACCCTGAGCATTTAAAACAGCAGTGATGAGTTCCAGCAATGAGGTTCAATGGCATGAGTGGAATGCAGCATTTCTGGGTGCCAGCTGGCCAGTATTTACCTGGATTTGTAAAACATCATTCATTCAGCCAGTGTCATAAGTCAGGAACTTCATCTTCAATTATCAGAAATGAAACAAAGTTTTACTTGTGAAGGTATTTATCACACCATTGATTATGACAACAAAGAACAGGAAGCAACCTCAATGCCTCAGGGTAAGATAAACAGAGATATATCTACATGTTGTAGGCATAAAGATTCCATTTTTGAAGAATAATTAATGGCCTGGTAAAATGCTCACAATATATTATGAAGAATAAAAGGTAGGACACAGTGTGATTAAAAAGCTTTGTTAAAAAATAAATATGTATCATATAGTAGGCAGGGAAATGTAAGAAAACACACCAAATTATGATCAGTGGTTATTTCTGGGTAGCAAAATTATAGGTTATTTTTATATTTTATTTTTTTTATTTATTTCAGCATAATTTTTTACATAATTTCCATGAAATACATATCTACGTAATCAGAAAAATGATTATTTTTTAAAATACAGCAGAAAGTTAGCAATTTGTACTGTGTATCATAGGAAGCTACTTTTTTGGAAAGAAATTTTTGAATGAGTTAGATAAAAGTGAAAGTTGTGCATTTTCAATTGCAAATTAAGCACTTCATGCAAATAAGGGCCCTACTACAATCAGACAACCATACCCTGGGAAAACTGCTCTGATTTTCACAGCAAGGACCTTGCAAGAAAGGATATATCAGAGCTAGAAGAAGAACTGGAACCATGCCAAAATAAGGCATAGCTTTTACAGCTGACCACAGAGACATTCTTTCTCCATCCAAGAAGATGGATGTGCATGATCCATAAGGCCAGGGGCTAACAAGCATTACAGGAGACAACCAGCAGTCTTGCCCAAGCTTTCCAAGGCCACCAAGTTCCTGAATGTCATCCTAGCGGTTCACCACTGTAACTGCATGCACGCTCACATGGTGTTATACACACTGCATACCAAACGCAAGGCCTACGTGAAAAGTTCAGGGCACACATGCATCACCCACTAGAGCTGAACTACAGGTGCTTCACGTGTCCTGGGTGGTGTGGACACCAGCCCTTTCAGTTGGGCAGAGTCCCTGATCACTATTCCAAAGTGATACTGGGGGAAAGATCAGACTTGGGTGTATTACTACCCTAAATTTTTTCATAATATTAATACCAGTGCCTACCTGTGAGACCAACCAATGTTGCCACTTGGTCATGAGTTCTTCCTGCTCTCTGAAATCTAGTCTATGGGTCCCCAGAAAATAGAGGGGCCAGTGTTTCACATTCTTCACCAAATGAAGAGATAAAAGGCATCTGAAGGACAGACAGCCTTCCAGCTCTGCAGAAATTAGGGGCCTGGCCCAAATGAGAGGTTCCTGGAATTGTGGGGCCCAAGTCTGTGTCTCCTGCTGCCACTTGTCTCCAACCCCCTTCCTTGGCTGTGCCCTGGGTTTGGACCCTCCCTGACTGTGGGGCATTGTGAGGTAGGCCACCCTGCACGGCCACTGCTACATTTGCTATAATGGCTGCTGTTCTCATTAAGAGAATTCTTGTTTAAGCAATAAAATTATTCTTTTTATACTCAGCAGAAGCAGACGAGAGTCTAAACAGAAAGAAGTTGGTTAAGCATCAAGTTTTGAACCTTGTGTCTTAGCAGCAGGGGCAGCAAAGTGCCCAGGGTCCTGCTGGGAGATGAACATTCAGCATCTTCGTGGCTCCCTCACCATCCAAACGCCTTTTCCCACATTCAAGCTGCCCAAGAGTGTCATTCAAATTAATGTCTCAGCAAAATTACCAAGTATTACTACTTTCTTATGAACTATGGAAACAGCCAATAGAATAAGTCTGACAAAAGTCAAAATTCTATTATACACAGAAACTGCTATTGGTCCTCCCCTGGGTATGATGGTCAGGGTTCTGTTCCCAAGCCCAGCCCCAGGCAGTAGTGCCTGAGGCAGGGATCACAGCCTCCACAGGCTGCAGGTCCCTCTGCCACTCAGCCAGCACTGAAGTTACAAATCTGTACCCAAGGCTGGTTCTGAGAACCATCGCTGTGCAGACACTGAGCTGTGAGTTTACAAAGAATTTCCACAGAAATCTTGCTCAACACCAAATGAATGAAGTTCATTTTGATAGCACCATTTTACAGCCGCCACCAGCTTTCATTCTGCCCACTCACCTGCCTGCGATGCGCAGTTGTGCCATATAAACAGGGGCACGCAGGCAATCAGGACCCCAGAGTGGACCCAGCCCCCCCCCAGCAGGGTCTCCTTTGCAGGCACCAGAAGCAGATGAGAGTCTAAACAGGAAGAAGTTTCCTGAGCATGCTCCCCCACCATGGGCCCCACCTCTCCTGAGAGGTGCCCAAGCAGGGAAACTTGGAACCCTTGGAACCCACTCCCATGCTGCCCTCAGCTCTAGTCTGCAGTATCTCTGGGTCCTTGCTAGCAGGGGCTTTTTTCTGCTGTGCAGTCCAGTAGGGGGATGGCAGCCTCTTGTTATATACCATCTTCATGGACAGCCAAGGCACAAGCCCCCATTGGAATTTTCAAAAACACAGCAATATGAAATACCTGGCATGCCCACAACCTTTTCCTGACCTCCTGACTCAACCTAAATCATCCAGAATGTCTGAATCATTGTCAGTATTACATCTAATCCCAGCAATACATTTTTAATGTGTTTGTTTCTTCCCTGTGCTAACCTCACCTATATCAAAGTCTCTCTAATTGCTAAAAGATGCTTATCCTGGTGTTTTAACAGTTTGTGTTGGCCATTGGTGTTTTCTTTTTAATTAAGTAAGCTTAGGAACTAGATAGTTAAACAGAAATTTAAATGCATTTTAAAAGTACCTGAAAAATTCCATGAAAGAGAATCCATATCCATGCTGCTCTGCTATCCCTGCACAAACGACATTTGCTGAGGCTCCAATCAGTGTCCCATTACCTAAAATCAAAATTCAAAACATAAAATCCCAGTTTATCTAGGTGGTAAGCTTCTGTTCTCTTTTGTTCCATAATATGTGGGTCATCACACAGGCTTTGATTTGATGATTTGATTTACTTTACCAGCACTAACGAGGTGATTGCTTTGCAAGTATCTGGAAACACATACACACTTGTGCACACACATGCGAGCACGTGCACACACACACAAAACCAGAAAATAAACTCACTGCCTGTAAATACCACAATTGATTTATGGATAAGATGATGTGGGATCAGATGGCATGTATCTATTAGAAGAATACGCAAGCAGGGCCAACACCAAAGGTGAGAATATGTGTCCCTCAGAGCAGTGGAATCAACTCTCAGACAAGAAACACCATCCTCAGGACTTCAGGCCTAGACACCTAACAGGAATCCCTTCCAGTGGACAAAAAGATGGATAAAAACAACCAGGCAAAACCACTTGACGTGGCATTTTTCACCAAAGGCACTCTTTCACATCAAATGCTCCCTAGGTAGCCTCTTTCGACTGTGCACACACGTACACATGGGTGGTCCTCACGGCCTGGGTGAGGAATGGGTCAGAGCCGGCCAATCAGGTCCTTAGATCTACCGCACACACACTCTGACACACACCCAGGGACAGGTAAATTCGTGTGGCCAAGCCAACAATCCTCCTCCATCCCTCTACACCATGGTTGTCAGCATTTGGGGACAATCGCATGACCCAGGCTCAGTATAGCTCAGTCCTGACATCTGTGCACAAACTGTTAAGGAAGACTTAACTGAGAAGAGAGACTGACTCTCTCTCTCTCTCTCTCTTTCTCTCTCTCCCCTCCTCCTCTCTCTCTGTCGCTCTGTCTCTCTGTCTCTCTCTCTCCGCTTGGTGAACTGTGAGACACTGCTCTGGAGCTGTCCACAGAGTGTCAGCACAGGGGAGGGACCTAAATAACAGAGCAGGAGGACAACCATGTCCCCATGAAGAAATGACAGCATAGAGAGGCTAAGTGGCATGCGCAGGTGTCAGGGCTGGGAAGCAGCAAGCTCTGAACTTGAATGAGGGCTTGCGTTCTGAGTCCAGAGGAAGATCAGCGAGGGACAGGACTCACACTCCCACAAGAGAAAACACACCTCAGTGCCAGGACAGCATCCACCCTGTATCCCCAAACAGTCCCAACTCCAGGACTTCACTAGAGGAGCTCAACACATGATCCAAGTTCATTTTCAGCAATCTATGAGACTCTAAAACTAAAAGGCAGCACTTATCTCCTCTCCTATTAAGGATTAATGATTGAAAAAAATACCCCTTTTTCTAGTTAAAATAATGATGATTTTGCAGGCAAGCACTGCCCAGCAGTGGGTATAAATCCTAATTCACAATGGACCGCGTGACAAAAAATACAAAGACCTTTCCATTTCCTTCCTCAGGTTGGTTGTCGAGGTGAACTGGCCCAACAGGCTGTTTTGTTTCTGATCACTTCTGGATTCAGGGAAGGGAGTGGGGAGATGTTCCAGGGCCTGGGGGCAGGGCCGGCAACTTAGTCTCCTGGCCGCAGGCCGACTTGGGCTGCATGAGGAAGGCTGGCTGAGGATGGGGGCAGAATGAGGGCCCAGCTCTTTCCTTGGAAAGGGAAATGGGGCCGAGAAACCACTGAGGACAGGGCTAGCTATGCCACATGGGCAACTGCCTAGTCTCTATGCACTGCACTTCTGCACACCTTTTCAGGACTGTAGCAGGGATGACACTGCAGGGGTCGCTCTTCCCCAGAAGTCCTCCTGCACCAGGACATGTCCTCGTAGCCTGACCTCCCTCGTGCAGCCCCACCTTCTCAGCCATCCTCCTTGCCAGAGTCCTTCGGCCTAACGGCCTCATAGTCTGGGAGGTAGGACATTGACTTGGTAAACTTCACTGAGCTCTGTTTCTTTTAAGAATGCTTTCTGTAGCGGCAGCAGAGACTGGACTTCCAGCAGCTTAAACACACAGGGAGATAATCTCTCCCACAGTGCTGGTGAGCCTCAGTGCCGTTTCTCCTAGTGCCAGGCAGGCCTCTCCCTCCCGTCACTGGATGGTTTCACGGCCTCATCGAAGGCAGGAAAGCACCGAGTAGAGTGGCACCAAAGCGTTTTTATCAGGAAGGCAAAAGTTATGTCAAAGGCTGCCAAATGGACGTCCTTGTGTCTTATTGATCACAGAGTGAGACATGCAAGGCAGCGCATACCGAAGCAGGCACAGCAGAGCACAGCAGACGGAGGCAACCGAGAGTGGGAGGGGGCTGGGCCAGCCCCTGCAGATCCTGCACTAATATACTGGAAACAGAATTCACCCATCAGTGTGACAGAAAGAACGCTAGATTCAGATTCACAAAACCTCAGTTGAAGTCTCAAATCTTCTAAGCTTTGTAACGTGAGCAAATCGCTGATCATTTCTGTGATACTAAGATGTTTTTGGTTGTAAGGAAAAGAAGACATAAAACAAGATGATGTCAGCAACAGGGACAGCTTATCTCCTGGGTGACAGGCAGTCAGTGGTGGAGCAAGTCCAGAGGCACCTGCTGCCTCTAGTGGGCTAGTGGTGCCATCAGGACCAGTCACTCCCCACTTTGTGCTCTGCGACTGTCAACAGCTAGCAGAGTTGGCCCCAGATGCAGGCATCACATCACCTCTCATCTGGACACAACAGTGTCATGTCCCAGGAAGGAACAGGACCACCATCTCTCTCCTGAGGTTTGTTCTCAGGACCAGGAGAAATAATCACCAAAAGCCCCTCCCGCCCCACAGATGACCCTCCCAAAGTCTCCTTGACTCCACATGGCCCTGGCCTGCCTGCCTCTATGCAAGCCCCTGGCAGGGGCAGGGCTCAACCTGCCTGTCCCTGGCTACCGTCAGCTCCATCTGTGTTAAGTGAGGACTGTCACCACCTTCCCTGGCCATCTCAGGGGTAGTTGTGGGGTTCACACAACATTAAGAGTGTGAGTGACTATTCAGATGTCTATGGTTGTTGCAGTAGGAAAATGCCAGCAGGGTTTGATGGCGCCCCATCGGGCATGGGACTCCACATGGTGGGGAGAACACCAGGTGTCACCCCAGCCCAAGCCTCCTTCCCGGGCTCCATTTACCGAGAAGCCCGTGGGGTTGGGTGTGCGTGTGAACAGCTCTGTCTTGGCACGCCCATGTTATCCTGCACAGAAAGATGACCGAGAGGCAGAATGAGAACAGTGTTTAAAGCTACTCCTGGTTCTGTTTTTGATGAGCACCGCACACAGAGACTCTCTCGTCTGTCTTCCTGCATCAGCCCGTGCAAGTTGGATTAACCAGGCCAGGCTCTCAGATCATTGATAATTTTCCACTTGGCAGAAAGCGTAGACATTAACCCTACACACTGGCATTCCCTGTGGTGAGCTGAAGAGCCACCGGTCCTTCAAGACAGGAACATGACCTAAGGAAACCAACAGGTTTTAACACAGCCGCATGCTGCCTGGATTGTCCACAACCTCCAGGCAACCATGGCGAGGAAGCCGCCTTCCTCCTCATTTTCTCTGCGTTCACTGTCCTGTCTCCCTCAGTCTTTCTGCCCTCAGATTGCACCTACCAATAAAGCCTGAACATGGAAACTTGCCTCAGCCTCTGCTTTCCAGAAAACTCAGACTAAGGCAGATTTTTCTGAAGACTTACTTGAATTACTCTCAGCTCTTAGTAAAAAGGGCAGTCAAAATATACTGGGGTCAGACCAGTCAAAAACTGTTTCATTTCAAACTATCTTGTAAATCACCCCCAATTTATATATTATAGCAAATGACATTTCTAATCCTGGCTGCAACATTTCTGCTTAAAGTATTCTTCAAAATGCAAAAGCTGGGGGAATGAGAAGTTATTGTTTCATGAGTCTGGAGTTTCAGCTGAGAAGATAAAAAGTGGAGACGGGTGGTGGTGATGGTTACACAACAATGTGAATGTACCTAATGCCACAGAGATGGACACTTAAAAATGGTTAAGATAGGAAACTTCTGTCATGTATATTTTGCCACATTTTAAAAAAAATGCCAAACTGTGAGTCAATGAGAGGGGGTCCCTCGTGGAATAAGTGTAGCGGTAACACCCAGCACAAGGGAGCAACTGCTATGCCAGGACCAAGCACCTTTCAATGACCAGAGCTACTAGGTTAAAAAGATCCAAGAATAGGCCTGGCACAGTGGCTCACACCTGTAATCCCAGTGTGTGGGGAGGCTGAGGTGAGAGGGTCACTTGAGGCCAGGAGTTTAAGACCAGCCTGAGCAAGATCCCTGTCTCTACAAAAAAATTTTAAAAATTAACCAGGTGTCATGGCACATGTCTGTAGCCCCAGTTGCTCAGGAGGCTGAGGCAGGAGGATGGCTTGAGCCCAAGAGTTCGAGGCTGCAGTGAGCCATGATTGTGCCACTGTACTCTAGCCCGGGTGACAGAGTTAGACCCTGTCTCTAAAATAAAACATAAAAATTTTTTAAAAAGAGCTTAAGACTTTAAACCTTTATTATTCCCTACAGCTGTATCCCTGCTTCCAAAATGTGCTCAGTCAATATGTGTTTAATCCTATTTTAGGTATTAGCCTATAAATGGTCCATGTTAATGTCTCTCTTTGAGAAATCCCCTCCACATTCATCTGTCCTACATGTTTTGGGGGAATCAGAACTTGTGCAAGAGGGATCTCACCCTTTAAGACCCTGCTCAAAACTTTGCTTCCTCAAGAACCTCCTCTGATGGTGCCTCCAGTCACTCCGTGGTGCTCCCGAGCACTGGGTTCACGCCCGTCACAGGCAGTGTCCGTCTCTGCCGCAGCTCGGCACAGGGGACCCTCTTACCCTCTCAAGAACAGGGGAGGCACTCATGGTCTAGGGCGATGTCAGCTTACAGCAGATACTCAGCAAATTGGAATGAACCAAATCCCTCCTGGATGCATTTCCAAGTGTCCTTGCATTCTGTTTCTTACTGTTGATGTTAAATGTAGCTCTGAATGGAGTTATTGCTGCTCCTGGGCTTGGTACTGAGATGTGAGCGATTTTAACAGTTCTACACTCTCCTAAGAACCCGAGGCCTGAGTTAGATGAATTGGCTGTCTCCAGAAATTATAGAAACTTCACTGGATAACATTAATCCCCCTTCTCAATCAAGGAGATAAACTAACCAGAAAGTTATTGATTTAATAGTCAGAGATCAATCAAAGAACAAAGAAAGCTGGATTATCTAAGCATGCCTGGATGTAAGAATAAAAACTTAAAATGTATCTGGCGTGTCTATCTAACAAGATTCTTCACAATCCTCCTGTGTTCCCAGAGGGGATCAAGCTTCCTACGTGTGAGAAGGGCTGTAACTCAGCCGCCCAAAGACAACCACATCCCAAGCCCACGAGCCAGTCTGGTCACAGGAGGTCAGTCTCTCCTGACACTCTCTCTAGTTCACTTTTCAATTTCTCCAAAGTACAACCTTCACCACCAAAAAAATTCTTTAATCTTTCTTCCCACCCTCAGGTTAGAGTTTCTACTTCTTAGCTCACCCATTCATCCCTCTGTCATTTTAAGGAAGGAGTAAGAGAAAAAGAGAAAGAAAGAGAAATGCCACTGAGGATGGCTTCTGGCTCAAAATCTGTTTCTAGGCATCAGCCATGGTCCACATGGCACAGGGTGGGAGCACGTTAGCTCGTCCTCAGGCCCTGGGCTTGGACTGTCAGAGACACTTCTGCAGAGAGTGGGAAGTAACAGGCTTCAAAGCAGAACTGAGTGGCTCTGGAATTGCTCCAGGAAAAGCTGAAGATATCTTTCCACCCAGGAAATCACTGGGCTCTCCTTAATTTGCTTTCAGTCAGATGTGCAATAACTGTTGCTCCAGGCTCGACCCCGTGACCGCATGCCCTCCCGATGCGCCCGGCACCCCCTTACCTCCCAGGCAGGCGCCGAGCGCCAGCGCATACATGAGCGGTGGCGTGGGCAGGCTGACCTCAGGGTCCTGGCTCAGGTTCAGGAGCACAGGGATCTGTAGAGGAAAAGGACTTGGATGCCACATCCCGTGGGAGCTCAGAGGAGCTGCCACACTGTGACCAACTTACAAAATCCAAAGCACTTTTTCAGCAAACTTTAAAGAACTTAAGACTCAAGAAAGGAAATCAAAGCAAACTTTGGAATCCACAAAACTTGAATTTGAACTCATCTGTATGTCTCTGATTCCAGCCACATGACCAATGGGTTCTCTTTGTCCTCAACTTCCCCCAGCTGCCACTGCAGGTTTTACATGGGGTGAAGGCACAGAGGCTAACACAGCACCTGGGAATGCAACAATCCAAGCAGAGTGATCAAACCCTGCGAGGCCTGTGATGACCCTGCACGCACCATCTTATTTAATCCTCGGATATCCCGCAAGCGTGTCTGTTACTCCTTCGACTAAGAGATGAGGAGACAGAGACCCAGAGAGGCACAGGAATGCAGATCTCGCTAGTGGCCGAACAGAACCTGAATGCAGCTCTCTGTCTCCAGACTGCACACAGGTGTACCTGTGCTGAGCCACTTCCCGCCACTGCTCACAGCCAGCCACCCTGAACCTGCTGACAATCGTAGTATGACAACAGGTATCGGACTCTACAACTAGGGAGAATCACTAGCAAGCCATGCCAGCATCTGGTGCACCTTTCTGACAGATAAATTTCACATTATTGTCATCAATGAAATATGTAGTGGCTGTGAAATTTCTGTAAGAACTTTGAGTTCAGAAAACATGCCCCCTTGTGGCTTGCGTTGCTAAAGAACAGGGAAGGATGCAGCCACAGGGCCGGCTGGAAGGCTTGGCAAGATGAAGGTCCATCTGTGTTGTCACTGCCCAGCATCTCAGGGCAGCCCGGAAACGCAGCAGGAACCCCTGGACCTGCTGCTGCTCGGGGCAGGTGCCTTGTGTCAGCCTCTCTAAGGAGCAGCAGCAGGAGGAGAGCACCAATAGTAATGTATCTGGGAAAGATTATGCAGAAATCACAAACAGAAAGCTCTCCAGTGTGGAGATCCATAAGTGACGTGTGACAGCACTTGACGTTGAGAACGAAGGGGCAAGAGTTCCCCTCTGCTGCATGCTAGGTCTCCTGACGGCAGGAACAGGAGCCTCACTCCCTCATCTCTTTGTCCCTGTAACAGAGTTTCATACATGATGTTTTTTTAATAAGAACTCCAGGCTGATTTAGCACTTTACATGAATGTATAATTTGATTTAAAAGTAAACATTGAACTAAGCAGCTCAAAAAAATAATAAGTAAAATATACAGTATGTTAGGTGGTATTAAATACTACGAAAAATAAAGCACAAAGGGAGACAAGAGGGCCAGAGTGCCAATTTAGCACCGGGAAGGTGTGATTTTACAAAACTAATAGAAGATGAAGGAGCGGGACCACGCTCATAATAATCTGTGTGACGAGACTCTCGGGCAGAAGGAATAGGACATGCAAACGCCCCGAGGCAAGAGTTTTCTTGATGTGTCCAAGGAAATCCAAGGAGGCCAGTCAGGCTAGAGCACAGTTGGCAAAGAGAACGTTAGGAAGTGAGGTCAGAGAGGGGACAGCAGCTGGATCTGAGATGCGCAGGCCATGGCCAAGGCTTGGGACCTACCGAGAAAGGTGGGAAGCCTCTGTGCGGAACATACTCGCGGAGGCGGGGCAGGAGCAGGAGTGGAACTGAGAGAATGATTTGAGGTGATGGCAACACATGGGCAGGAAACGTCGGCAGGGATTTCAAGGGACTGGGTGGGGATGTTGGGACTGGTCAGATTCCGAAGTATTAAAAGTAGCTGGCCACAGGGTATCGTGGGTCTCATGGCCTCTGGGGCTGAGCAACTGAGAGGATGGAATCGGCATTATGGCAGGGAGGAAGACTGGGGAGAGAGGGGACCAGGATCTCAGCCTGGGGCACATTAGGTTTGCAACACCGGCCGTGCCCAGCAGAGAGGTGGGAGAGGCAGCGGCTACCCCAGCTGAGGCCCTGGGACGAAGCCCAGCCGGGGTGGTTGGGTGTGGCTGACACACAGAGCACGAGCCAGGTGAGACCCTCCACCTGTGTCTAGGGAACAAAGGTCCAGAACTGGGTCCAGGATCAAGAGGGCCCCTGGGAGGAGGCCCAGGAGGACACTGAGCTGGCAGGAGGAGAATCGCAAGGAGCCAAAGGGGGAAAACTTCCAAGGACAAGAGGGGTCCCCTCCACACATGTTGCTGGGCCAGGCAACCAGGGGACAGAGAGCGTGACTGGATCCCTCTCAAGATGGTACACCAGCCATTAGTGATCCTCAAGAGAACTATTTCCATGGATTGCAGTAGAGTCTAGAAAAAAGTGAAGCGGGGTCAGAGTGAGAACAGGGCGGTGAGGACAGACTCGCCTCCAAAGCGTCTGGCTACTACAGGGGCAAAGGGAGGGAGGGTGGCAAGGATGCCGGCAGGAAGGGCAGTATGTTTGGATCCCACTGAGAATGATCGGTGCAGAGTGAAAAGTAAACTGTGCAGCAGAGGACTGTGGCTTCGGTGCCAGGAGAAGGGGCTGGTCTCAGCTAAGAGGAGGAAATCTCCCCCACCCACTGGAAGGCACGTAGGATGCACCAGGAGCCACGGCGGCCACTGCTTGTGGAAGCCCCCACTCGGTTGTTTTATTTCATCACAGATGGGAAGCAAGGTCACCAACCTCGAGGACGGAAGGGTGTGGGAAGGTTCAAAGGAGGAGCACAGTACACAGCACCCGTACAGCAGGACCTGCTAAGTACCCGGCTGGGACAGGTTGCTGCAGCCACGCCCCAAAAGAAGTTTGAAAAAAAAGAAAATGTGACCTCCTCACACATTTTAATTTAATATGTAAACTCTGCTATCCTGATTTAAAATACTTCCCAAGGATGTAATTGCTAGTATATATTAACATTCTTTTTTTGAAAAAAAGCATTCCATCATTCTTCCAAACGCATACATTTAAATTTAAATGCCGTAACACCACAATTCATCTGAAAATACATCTAAAGGTCTTGTTTAGCTGACTGAGAGGAGGAGGGCACAAGGTCCCTGCTGCCTGACCTCTGGCAGAGCTGGTCTCCACAGGTCAGGGAGGAGAGGGCCCCCAGACTGGACACCCCGCCTGGGGAGGGGCAGAGCTGCCCCAGAGCAAGGGATGCCCCCACCACCCCCAGCAGTGTTTCCAGGGGGACAGCTGCCCACGGCTCCCAGCCGGATTCCCCTGCACAGGGCTGTGGAAGGGCCTTGGGTAAGCACTGGGGAGTTGCACCTTCCTGGGCGAGTCTGCCAGCTCAGCAAATGGGACTGAGGTGAGGTGGGATAGGCATATTTACAGCTGGGAGGGGCACAAACCCCCGTGGACGGGGCCCTGCCTAAACCAGCGCTTCTCCAGTGCCAACGTGCAGACAGGTTACCCGGCATCTTGTCCAAATGCAGCCTCTGACTCGCATCTGTGCAGCAGAGACCTCTGCGTTTCTATGAGTGCCAGGTGCTGCTCTTGCCCAGACCCCATCTGAGGGCAAGGGGTTGTTTTTCAATGCAATGCATTCCTTTTCTTCACCTGGGACTCCTGTTATTGCCACGCTGGGTCTCACCTCCAATCTCTTACCCTTTTTCATGATTCTGTTTCTTTGCCTTTTTTTGCTCTGTACTTGTACGTATCTCTCTCTCACTTGCTGCAAACCTAGTAACTCAAGCCTAACGCTGACTTTTCTCTTCTTTAATTCATTATTCAATATTTTTAGTTGAAAATAATTAAGAGTTTTAGTTCCAGAAACTACTTTTTGTGCTGTGCTTAAATCTCCCTGAGTGTTCTTATAGTTTGTCATTTGTTAGCCTTTGCCATTTGGGTTTTGTGGGGTGCCATGGAGCTAGGATCTGGCGGTAGAGTGGCCAGTCTGTGGGCCAGGGAAGGTGAAAGACCCTCACCCCTGGGCACTGCAGTGCCCCTCCAAGGCTGCTCTCCCCATAGGGGGTCCCCCACTGTGCACCAACCCCTGAGGCAGACTTGCAACTGAACAGCTCATTGGAACCGGGCTCAGCACCAAGCAAATGGGGGAAAAGAGCAACTCCGTGCTACTCACGTTTCTATTTCTCTAACTCCAGTACTCTCTTAGCTCGCACAAACCAGAATTGGGGTTCAGGCCCAGATCCACCTTCTGCAGAACCTGAGCTGTTAATTCCTCCAAATGCTCTTGTTGTTACACTGAATTGCCATCCACTGGCTCTGGTTCGATCCTCCACATTATTTTGCTCCCAAACATTTGAGGAAAGGATGAGTGAAAACAAAAATGAGATTAAGTAAAAACCAAAAAGCTAAAGCTCATGTGAAATGCTTTTGACTTTCACCCCCTCTGAAAGAGTGCTTTCCTGTGCCAGGTGCTACAGCCAAGCACGTCTGTCCCAACGCCTCCTGCAGGGCCTGCAGGGGAGGGGGTGCAGATTGCAAGGAAACCTGGGGGAGAAGACGGGTGAGAATGAGGCAGCCTTGAAAAAAAATGACTTCCACACAGAGGCTGAAGGACAATACAGATAACGATGAGTATCCAAGATCCAAGACATCAGTTAAAGGAAACCCACAAAATTATGTGCATAAATTACCATTCTTTGAATTCAACATCCAGGACAAGAATAACATCCTTTTAACTTGAAAATTGCCTGAGAATTCTTCCTGTTCAAGCAAATGAGGTTGAAAAGATAAGGTTTAAGTAGAGAAAGACTGTCAGGGAATTCTCAGTCATTACATGTTTTTTGAGATTTCCAACACAGTCTTTATGGCAATGAAGCAGAGGCCTGAGGAGGCTGCCCAGGGAGAGGGGGCGTCTAGGGCTCCCCAGCTGCTATGCACCTGAGCAAGTAGAGAGGAAGGAAGGAGAGGCGGGCGTATGTGAAAGGGATTTCCCTGCATGGAAATATTTGTTAAAATATTGAAATGTCTCCACACAGGTAGATGGAGAGCCATGGCCCTAGCCCCAGTGCCTCCCACTGCCTCAGCCCCCGGGCTCTCCCTCTGCTCCCAGCAAGTGAGGGACCAACACTGGCCTGGGGAAGATGGGAGGAGGGGGCTTCAAGTGTCCTGTTTTAGTCCCTGCATCTGCTCTGATTACACTAAATATTGATGCAGTATCGACATTACTATTTGGGTGACGGCTATACTAAAGCCCAGGCTCACCACTATACAATTCAGCCATGTAACCAAAAACCACCATACCCCTAAATCTACTAAATAAAGAAATTGTTTAACAGTGTTAACTATTGTTTAATAGTGCCATTGTTAATGGTAAAATGCAGGAAGGGCCCAAGGCTGAGGGACAAAATAAGTTAAACCAGTCAATCTAACCCCCAGAGCTGGAGCTAGAATGTTCACCAAAGCCTTTCTGGCCAACTTAGAGAGACAAACCCTAATCTATGATCTGGTTCTTTCCACTCTGGATGTTGTGAGATTAGCAAAAAGTCAATGGTATGATGGCATGATCTCATCAGTTATGAACTAAGTCTTTGGAATTTCCTGAATTATTTGATGTTCTTCCCTGACCACTGAAAGAAGAGAAATATCACAAGCGAATGTGAACAGACCTTCCTACCTGTTGCTCTCAGCATATAGCAGACAACATGAATGTAGAGAAACAACACCCAAGCTAAAGACACATGCTATAGTTTGGATATTTGGCCCCTCTTCCCAGTACTGAATTCGTTTGTTCCCAGGAGGAGATTGTTAAAAAGAGCCTGGCACCTCCTCCCATCTGTCTTCCTCACTCCCTCTTGCCAAACGATGCTGCTCCTTCACCTTCTGCCGAGAGTGGAGCTCCTGAGGCCCTCGCCAGGAGCAGATGCTGACGCCAGGCTTCCTGTACAGCCTGCAGAACCATGAGCCAAATACACCTCTTTTCTTTATAATCACCCAGCCTCAGACATCCCTTTGTAGCAACACAAACGAACTAAGACAATATGCTTTAGAGAGCACCACCAAAGACAAGACAGGCTTTGTCTCTTTAAACTCACTTCCTTACAATAATGGAATAATGATGCTCATGCATGTTTCTAACGGAAGACCCTTGCATGGGATCACACAGCCCCAGGTTCCCCCTGCTCTCTCTGCTGCACGTTTGCCAGCATTTATAGTCTTTGGAGATGACAACTGCACCTGCCAGCTCTCTGGCTTTTTTGTAAGTCCATTCATGTTAAAATCCCTACAGACAAGTGTCCTATTGACCTGTCAAATGACCTTAGCCAGAGGTGCTAAGGTCATAGCTGACCAAAACTGGCTGGAACACAGGCAGCTCAGCTGGCAGCATGGGAGCCTGAGGCACTGCTCCCTGCGTTCACACTGTGTGTCTGAAGGTTACAGGCAGGTGAACATGTCTCTATTGCCGTATGTCCACGGGATGATCTTTGGTCTCCTTGTTCATTCTCCAGCCAGACCCTGAGCAGGCTTCCTGAGTGCGTGCAGAGACCAGGTACTCCAAGGGCTAGTCCAGAGACAGTCCAAGAAAGTAGACCTCCTGGAGCAGAAGCTCAAATGCCTAAACTCTATAGGTCCACATGAGCCAGACCAGACTATAAAGGTTTCAGGATGGCGAGGATGAGTCACTATACTTCTTTCCACTCCAGCAGAAGGTGCAGAGGGACACACATGACCGCAAAGGTCTCAGGTGTGAGCCAGACCCTCATTGCTGCTCACATGCTCTCCGAGTCATGCTGAGTTCAGAGGGCTCCACTGCCACGCAGAGTGAAGGTACTCCAAGTCAGAGGGGACACCCTGTAGGCAGGAAACCTAGATCACCTCCCAAAGATCCATTCATATCCCTGCATCCATCAGAGGCCAGAACCAGTGGGAGATGACTCCACCCATAGGAGAGGATTTATTATGAGGAGTTGCCCTGCATGATGGGGGTAGGCGGCTGAGCAGGACACCCTACATCCATCCACAGGACAAACAGTGAGGAAGGGAAGGTAACAAGCAGCTGGAACCCCATGAGCACTGGCTCAAGCTTGTCACAGGGGTCAGGAAGGAAGGTCCCAGTGAAGAGAGCACCTGAAGACCCCCACAGTGTCCCAGTGCTGAGAGACTCAGAACATTCACTCTATTTCCAAGCCTTTCCAAGTGCCCATCATGAGCCAGAGCACCCAGTGATTTCTCAGGCTGCGGATAAACAGATGAATCCACCTGCGTCTCTGGACCTCCAGGCCAGCAGCGACTGTCAAACCCAGTGGTTGGCAATGGAAGGCAGATCTGGGGAAAGGACCACCTCCCACTGGGGAACATAGAAGGCTATGTGTTAATGAGACTGGCCCCCAGGGCAGAGAAGGAGATAGCTGAGGAGTACAGCTGTTACGAGTGGCAAAGAACAGTACAGGCAAAGGCACAAGAGACCTCAGCATCATGCTAAAGAGAGTGGCACCACATCCACTGAAAATGAGAGTATGTCTCAGAAGGCAGGGAGGCCTGGCTGGAGGGACATGCAGAGATGAGGTCTGTGACTCTGAGGGAATGCAGTGAAGCACTGGGGTGTCCAGTTTCCTCAGTAACAGAGCGTAGCTGGAGGGTGGAAGCCTTGGGAGTAAGGTGAATGAAGAGTTACTTTGGGAAAATTAGTCTACTTCAGTTAATTCACTCTTTCATTCATTTGTAAACATTTGCTAACCGTCTTCTTTGTGCCAGGCAGGATGCTAGTGAAAGAGGATACAAACACGAATAGATGGAATTCCCAGACAGCTGCAGGCATCTCTTGAAATCAGTTTGATGAATAACTTGGAGAAGGTATGTTCAGAGTCCTGTGGGACCCCAGCAGGTGAGCAAGGCTCTGCACTGGGAAGTATGGAAACATTGAAGAGAAGGCATTTAAGTATGCATAGAAGGAGGATCTGCAGCCTCTCCTATGTTTGGGGAACTCTGTTTCATGAGCTTTGGCTCCCCAAGGTAGAAGCCGGAAACTCATTTTCTCTACTTTTATTGTTAGGCAAGGCATGGGATGTGGGCTCCTCCAATCAGACACACCTGCTAAAGAGGCCAGTTTGGAGAATTTGGAGGAAGGTAGTGACAAGGCCAACTCAAGGGCAGGGTGACAGAGGTCCCTCACTCAGTGGCCAGCATGAGGGAAGTGAGTCTGAGCACTCATGCCAAGCAGCAGAAGCTAGGGGCTTGATGGGGCAGCCCTAACCCACTCTCATGTGTCCTTGAGAAATTCTCAGAAATTCCAAGGACTGTGCACTATCCCTAGATAAACTCCTTTTCTTTTTAAACTAACTAAAATGGATCCTGTTGATTGCAACTCTTGATTGAAATGCTGATAGCACTCTGTGCTTTGCAAACAGAATGAGTCCAACTAAAAGACTAGGAATAAAATCTGTACCTCCAAACCAGTTGATTGGGAGGGGGGTGGTTATCAATCCAAGAGAAGTCAGAAAATGACTGGGAATAAAAGAATCAGCAAAGAAAAAGTATAATAAATGGAAAGCCAAAATAAAATGATGGTAATAAATTCAAGTCCATCAGTCATCACAATAAATGTAAACATGTTAAACTATTCTCTTAAAAGACAGAGACTATTTGCTTGGAATTTAAAAAAATCCATTTATTTGCATGCTGCTTAAAAAGTGCAAATGAAAAAAAGATTTTTAAAAACTTCTTTTAAAAAAGACTGAAAAATAAAGAATTGGAAGAAGATAAACCAGGCGGAGGCCCAGAGCAGAGATGAAGAGATACATTACAAAAAGTAAAAGAAATCAGCCACTGGGAAGTTATGTAGATAATGAACCTTCAATACCTAATACAGTCACAAAGAAAACAATGCAAAAATGTTCTTAAGTGCAAGGAGAAATAGATCAATCCATAAAGTTATCTGCTCTATCAGAACAGATTGATTAGAAAAGTGACAAGTGAATCTAAAGATGATCTAATCATACAATGGCATACCTGCAGGTATAGATATGTATAGAACTGTGCGCACATATACATGAGGAAATTTAAACATTTTATCCTCTTTGCCTCAGGACCTCTTATTTATTAAGAAATAAAATATTATACACAAGTATGAAGTTCTTTGTTCTTCCCCTCAACCCTCCAGATCATTTCCACTCTCCTATCTCCTGAGGGTACTATGCTCATGAACTGAGTCATAATCATTTATTCAGTGGCACATTGAGGAAGGGGCTGAGGGAAGGATCTTGGTTCATGTGTGTCAGCATAGCCAGAAATCAAATACAGAGGGACCAAAGCAGCAATAATATATTAATACATATGTTGACATGCAGCTATTTAAAGCATATGGCAGGAGAAAAACCAGCCACATGTTATGTCAAAGGATGTTTCAGGGGTTTCTAAGTATGAAATCCTATGGACCATATCCTCTGACCACACACAATTGAAATCAAGATCTTGAAGATATACTTGCACTCCCATGTTCACTGCCGCATTATTCAGAACAACTGAGATATGGAATGTCAATGGAAAAGAAGCCAAACTCTGTAAAACAATTTTAAAGACTTTTATTCTGAGCCAAATTTGAGGATCTTGACTCAGACCCACGTCCAAGAAGCCTTGAGCAAGTGAACTCGCTGTGGTTGGGTTACAGTTTGGTTTTATACATTTCAGGGAGACAGGGATTAAAGGTAAAGTCATAAATCAATACATGGAAGGTATACATTGGTTTGGCCCGAAAAGGTGGGCCATTTGGAAGGGGGGGCTTACAGGTTATAGGTGAGTTTAAAGATTCTTTGACTTGTAATTGGTTAAAGACAGGAATCTTTGTCTAAAGGCTTGGAATGTTTTAAGATAAGGAGCTGTTTATCAGAGACAAGCCTGGGACATATATTTGTTGTGTAAATTGAGTACCTGCAGATCTGTCTTGCATAACCTTAGGCCTGTTAATGGGTTACACAGGATATCTCCAAGAAGGGAGGGGGGCATGATGAGGCATGTCTGACCTCCCTCCTCATGGCAGGCAATTTAGTTTTAGGATATCCCCCCTTGGCCAAGAGGGGGTCCATTCAGCTGTTAGCCAGTTGCAGGGAGCCTTAAGATTTTATTTTAGTTCATAGGAATCAACCTAAGTATACATCGACAGATGTGTAGATAAAGAAAATGTTGTATATATACAATGGAATATTATTCAGCCTTAAAAAGGCAGAAATCCTGCTATTTGTGACAACATGGACATACATAGAGGACATTATGCTAAGTGAGATAAGCCAGTCACAGAAAGACAAATATTGTGCCATTCCACTTACATGAGTTATCTAAAATAGCCAAATTCACAGAAGCAGAGAGTAGCACAGTGGGTGCCAGGCACTGAGGGGCAGAGAAGATGGGCAGATGCTGGCCAATGGGTATAGAGTTTCAGTGACACACGACGAGTAAGTTCTAGAGAACAGCACAGTGTCTATAGTTAATAATACGGTAGTGTGCACTTTAAAGTATGTTAAGAGGATAGATCTCATATTAAGTGTTCTCACCACAAAACACACACAGACACAAGAACACCAGGAAATTTTGGGAGCTGATGATATGTTTAGTACCTTGCTTATGGTGATAGGACACAGATGGATGCATATGTCCAAATTCATCAAAATGTATATGTTCAATATGTACAGTTTTTGAATATCAATTATACCTCGATGAAGCTAAAACAAAAAAAAAAAAAGTGGTGAAAAGATACTCAAAGGAACGGAGGGGAAAAAGGAGTGAGGGAAAGTGACAGGGACCTCAATGCTGTGTGTTCACTGCCTGCCCAAGGGCTATGGAGGTCACCTGGAAGCCACTTCCAGACTAAGGCAGTAACACCAAGTGGCTCTCCCTGTTTCTCCTCTGACACAGCCACTGTGGACACCTTGTGCTGACATGGCACCGTCACTCACTGACAATGCATGGGCTTCACCAAGCTGCGCGTCATGTGCATACGGTGCTGCTCTGGTCCCTCTGTATTTGGTTTCTGCCCATGCTGACGCACACGGACCAAGATCCTTCCTGCAGCCCCTTCACATTGAGACACTGAATACATGGATCTGACCCAAATCCATGAGGATAGTGCCCTCAGAAGAAGCGAAAGTGGAAACGACCCTGGGTTGAGGGGAGGAACAGAGACATTCATGTTTATCTCAGTGTTTCCTCTCTTAACAACAAAACAAGAAACCTTGAGGCAAAGAGGACAAAATGTTCAAATTTCCTCATTTTGGGTGGTTGAACATATGAATATTTGTAGTATTATCTTCTTTGATTGCTTTGATTTATTTTTTACAGTTAAAATTTAAGTAGCCATTAAAATTTGGGAAACAGAAAATGTGAAAAGTATCCAATTTTTAGAAAATGAAGCAACCTAAATTCTCAATTCAGTCCCAGAAAGGATCTGGGTCCTGAACCCCTGAAGCCTACCCAGAAGGTGGGGCTTTCAGGTGTGAGCACAGGGGGCCAGAAGGAAGAGATCAAGGCTTGTTGCTCAATCCCGGGTCCTATGGCCTCGCTGAGTTCTGACACACTAAGTCTCTGTCGACTCTGTTTCATCTGAGAACGGGATAAGTGCACATACAAATCTTGCTGTCTCGGGAGCTGAGGACCCCGTTAAGGGCAGCTCCAGCAAAGGCTCGGGGAGAGGTGGAGCCCACTGAGCCAAAACTAGGATATTTGACAACAGCCACACAACTTCCCTAATTTGGGACTTCACATGGAAATAGTGAAGAATTATTCACTATTCACTAATTCGCCACAGAATTAGTTAAGGATTACCAAACCCAGACCCTGGAAGGAGAACAATAGTCGGGAGGCAACCAGAGGGTCACCTGGGGCAGGAACTGTAAACTCCAGCCTGCTAGTGAGGGAGGCAGATTCCCGGGTCCCCCAGGGTCTGGGCTGTGTGACAGAGAGCTGCAGAGCCGGCCCAGCCCCGCCTCCCACAGCCAGTTCCACTGCTCCCGTCCTTCTCTTCCCATTGTTCCAACTGTGACACGGGGTGGTGGGATGTCTTGGGAGCCCCCTCACATGGGCTGCTCTGTACAGGGAAGAGGGGGGCCTGCAGGGTCACAAGAGCAGAGAACTCCTCTGTCCAGCATCCTGCCACCAGGAGTGTTCACCAGGCTCTTGCCCCCGTGCCCAGGACACCTGGGACCGCAGGTGTTTTTAACAAGATCCCAGCTTCTTGTGTGCAAGCTGCTGCTCCTGCCTTTACTCTGCTACACCAGGGCTCACAGGTCCCGCCCTGAGCTGAGCAATCCCTGATGTCACAAGCACACCAGGAATAGGGTTTGCTGGGCCAATTAAAAGCCTGCCCTGTGTACTTCCCATCTCAGCTGAGGTTCAGGACCACACAGAGAATTAAAACTCCTGCCAGGCTAAGCACCAGAAACTGCACAGGCTGGTTAGAACAGCTTCTGCATTCATAGGGAGTAAGGCAGAGGCCTCTGACTTTGGTTGTCATGCAGTCTTCCAGGAGAGGTGGAAGCTTTCAGTGGGGACAACCTCTAAACAATCAGTGACCCCAGGACAGGCCATCTACCGTGACTGCAGACCCTTAGCTCCTGCCTGCTCTGGGCTCTCAGTGCTCCCTGCCCAGCTGCCCTGGGCTCTGCCCACATTTTGTCTTCTATACCTATGAGCATGGCAACAGGGCAGGTTTCACTCTCTGCTTCCTTAGGAGGGAAGGGTGATCCCTAGATTATGTCCAGGATGAAGCTGAGCCCTCAATACATGGAAACGTGTCACTCACCATAGTAGCGGTGAATGGGATGTTGTCAATCAAGGATGAGGCTAAGGCTGAGACCCAGACCACCAGGACGATGGCAGCTGCAAGGCGCCGGTCCTCCGGGACCATCTGGAAAGAGCAGATAATAGCAGGTGCATTGTTAATCCACATGCACTTAGGATCCAATCCTACGACAGGTAAGACTCAGAGGGGATCAGAGGGGTGTCGGTCCTTCCTCTTACACATGACAAGACCAAGGCAGACAAGGTGTGCAACGTAGGGTCATATCCACACCAGGAGCCTGAGCTCCTGGGTTTCTTCTGCAAGTCACTGCTGGGAGCAATTTCCAGCCACACCCAAGCCAACGAGCCAGAGAAAAGGGAGGCGGTGTGACTCCACCCCTCAACCACATCTGGTGGCTGCCACACCAGTCACACCAGCCTGATGGCCCAGCAAAACATGGGGTCAGAACATTCGCAGTGTTCTTTTACTGAGACAGTGTCACCTGTTCTCCTTGGGCTTTAACTAACGGCTAAAAGCAAAATAGCAGGCATCTGTAATTATATATTCTTTGAGAAAAAAGTTTCCCTTCATCTCTAGGCTACACAGGATAAAATAGGTTCCCTGCTGTACCTTTTTACATAATTAATGTGACCAGTTCTTCACAGATTTTTTTTTTTAACAAAATCAAAGCACAGTGGCTGGAGCCCATTCTATTACAGCATTTATTGTACCTTTATTAGCAAAGCAGTCTGTTCTCCGACATATTCTATTAAGTGGAGATGTGCCAACGCCTAAAAGAAAAGATGTATGGTGAGAATCAGTTTAGAACTGAGAATATATGCAAGATTGTTTTTAAATGTCTTCAAAATGAAAAGAAGTGAACATAAGGTAGGCCCAGATTCTTGCTTCTTATAAAAGACCAGACTCAAATGCATAGTCTATAAATAATTTACTATCATATATGCACAAGGAAGATTCAGGGAGAAAAAAGTCCCAAAGCAGAGGCAGAAATTCCTCATTGATTTGAGGTACTGTCCATGTTAAATTTAAATTTGAATGGAAGGCGATCTCTTTAAGATCTGTGTATGAGAGCACTGTTCAATCCCACAGAATGGAATGCCACACCATATATATAGGTCTTTCAAGTTAAGTTTGCATTTCCAATTTCTTCTTTAAAGTTAAACATCACAGTTAAAGAAGAATAAAAAGAAAATACATGGTTTCTATAACCGTCAATGAAAGGAAGGAAGGGTCTATTTAACTGGCATGTAACTGTTTTCACAGTATTAGACAGATTCAGAAAACTGTGCCCAGGGAAAGGCAGGAAAGGAGATTAGAAGAAAGAGACTGGAAGCCCAGGAGCCACTGTGTCCACTGCCACTGCGGTGTCTGCACAGGAGAGGGAGCTCTGAGACCCAGGCTGGATCTGGGGGGAGGCAATGGGAGAAGACGGGGTGTGGCCGTCCAGCGCCTGCCCAGCGTGTGGCCTTTCCAGTGTGGTTTGATCATGCTGAAGAACTAACTATACATGTTGAAAACATCAGCTTGACCACGTTTAAATATAAGTTTAAGAATCCCAGTCCATCTGTACAGTTGTTAGTTGGCCTTCCTTTAAAAGCTATGGCTTTTATATTAACTAATTCAAAAAGACAGTCTATTGATAGCGGAGCTCCTCATCCTCAGCACTGCTGGCATTGGGAGCTGGATCCACCTTCGTTGGGGGAAGTGACTTGTGGTTATGAAATGTTGAGCAGCATCCCTGGCCTCTGCCCACTGGATGCCAGTGGCAACTCCTCCACCACCAAGGTGACAACCAAAAATGTCTCCAGAAAAAAACAATGTCCCCCGGGGGGTAAAATCACCCCCTGTTAACAATGACCAATTTATCACAATTCAAATTTTATTAAAATAAATAAAACTTTAAACTTGAAAAAAACTAAATGCTCCCACACCTTTAATTTTTTAGAAACTACCAATTGAAAGAAAAATCAGAGGCCTAAACTAGATTACAACGTTCTGCCAAATACAAAACAGAGCTCATTCTGGGTGTATATGCACCCCCACCCCCACCCCACACAAAAGAGTATTGTGTGTGCATCTTGATGTGTGCCTATAGACGACTATATGTTTATATATTTAGTGTTATACAATTATCCCAAATATCACAGTCTATAATACATAGTATTAACTATGTATTATACATAGTATATACATAGTATTATACATAGTATAAGAAGACAAAAATAAAGTAAAATCTTCAAAATACTTGAACACTGCATCTAATAACTCAGCTCAAAATAACTTATCTCTTTAAAAAGTCAAAAGAGGAAAACACAAATATCTTGTACACTTATAAAGGGACAAATGAAATAATTATGTAGTACCTCCATTAAGCCTAAAGTTATAAATATGCATATTTAATATTACATATTTCACAAACTAAAGTTATATATATCCAAGGATGATATACATCACTTGTCTCCTCCATCAATTTATACAGTGAAGAGATGATTGTGTAGCATACGTCATGATAGGAAACATCATTATCCTTCTGTCACAGAAATGCTGATTCAGCAACTGTCTGACATTCTCATCTCATCCCATAGAAATAAATCAATACCATAAATTGCTGCTACCACTTCTTTCAAAATGATGGACTAAGGGTCCCTTCTGCAGCAAAACAAATAGACCAAGTATAAAACACACTAGAGCATCATGGATTACCAAGACAGTGTAAGGTTTTCCAGGGAATCTCTCTCCCTGGGAAAATGTTTCCTGCATGCGGGAGACCTGGGTGGCAGAGAGGGATGGAGTCACCTTGAAAGTTGAGGCTGAGCAAGCACCAAAGTGGGAGGAGGCGTGAGCAACAGTGAGGCTGTAGGCCCTGACGAGGTTTCTCACACTGTATGAGATCTTCGAAATGCTCTGAAATTAACCCCTGGCATACAGCAGAAGCAGACACAAGCAGTTTCTGGAAGAAAGCACCCAAATGCAGGCTGTTGGGAGTCCCACAGATTGAGATGAAGTAACAAGATTATAGTCTAGGATCACCAAGAACACAGGAAGACAACAGGAATGAGAACAGAAACAACCAAGACAGATTTAGACAGACCCCAAAACTGCATGAGGGAGAATTCATAGATACAGAATATAGAAGAGGAATTTTGTTTAAAGAAACCAAAGGTTGAAGAGTGTAAAAGTACCAATTAACATTGGTCCTTGATGAGTTAAGGATAGAGGCTGTCATGTTTAGATGACACTAAACCACTAAAAGTATTAAGAGAGTATATAACTGCCAGGAAAGGGAAAACAGAATTTTAAATAATTCTCAATCAAATCAAATAGTCAAGAAAGGAGAATGAAAATAAAAATATAAAAGGCAGAACTGATAAAAAAAAAAAAAGATGGCCAAAGTATCAGTAATGTGATACAAGTAAACAGAAGATATGTTTTACTTAAGAGATAAAGATCGTCAGACTGGATTAAAAATATAAAACTCAAATACATACAATTTTCCAAAGACATAAAGAGTACACAAATTTGAAAGTTTTAAAGCTTTGTAATTCTTTTTGTTCCTCAAAGAGTCCACAGGTAGTTGATGTTTGTGTTTTGTCCAGAGTTCTAAAGTATTCAGAGGGAGGTATGGACTTTAGTAGGTTTACACCTCCATAGCAGAACTGGAAGTCAACACTTTTTCTTACCATGAAACCCAGCTAAAACAGTCTTTTTCAGCCAATATCTAGACTTAAAAATAAATTAGATGTCATACATCTGTGCCAAATCCCCCAACTGACCTATATACCCTTTATCACCACCTAGGGACATGGGCAAGAACATAGGGAGGGCCTCGTGCCAACCTTGGAGCCCTACCCAGGGTGAGGGAGGTCAACCTACGTCACACAGCAACTCTGGATGAGGAGAAAAGGATGCTGGTCTGCCTGACTCCAGCCAGAATTCGAAGGGAAACCCTTAAAACTCTCCATGACCATCAGGTACACTAAGGTAGAGGCACAGCATGCTGATATTCAAGTAGACAGTCATGTGCTCTTTGGCGTTCCTCTTATCAGATGCCCTGTGCCCTGCCTTTCTTTGCTGATTTTTTCTCTGTTGATGTCCTGTCTTATTTTAAAGTCCTCTCCATCAAAATCTGACCTGAGCAAAACAAATCTGGTTTGTTTAAACCTCTAAAACATATTGAAAGTTCTTACATGTTTAACAGTTGCTATATTTAGCTATTTTCACAAACATTTTGAATATATTATAATTGGAATTATTTTAAGTGAATTTGAATTACAACACTATTTTTGGAGAAAGTCATAGCAAGGTTAGAAAGACTATCAAAATTGATAAAGAGCTCATTACAAGTCATCTTTGCTGCAAACATTTACAAATCAAAATGCCTGTGTGTCAATTTTCCTCCGGAATTATGCATGAATCTTCCCTATATCCTCACTAAACATCTTGTTTGCAAGACAGCATTTCCTTAGAGACTCAGATATAAGAGAAAGCTACAGTTAAATGACCCTGGTGTTCATGTGCCTGGCAGAAAAACTAGGTGATCACTCTCATTTTCTAAAAATAAACTTCTTGTTCTTTTGCTCCTTTACATTGGAATTAGAGATCCACTTACAGTCATCCATAATTGAAAAACTAATCCTATCTATTTTTATATTCCATGTAAGAGAAACATCAGAAGTGACCTGAATAATTATTGGAAAACACTAAATTAAAGGAATAAAACAAAATTTATTTTTGTTGGAGTTTTCTTGGATAGTGTTTTTTGGTTTGTTTTATTTTTGTGTTTTCATTTGTTTAGTTTTGTTTTTTTAAGGGAGAGGTTTCTATATTTGCTATTTTTTCCATTCCTCTTTGCCCAAAGGCAAGAAGAATGAGCCATTGGTGTTTCTGAATTCATAACCTAAACTTATGGGTGCTCGCTCTCTGCCCTTCAGGGCAAAGCACACACAGGCAACTGTGCTCTTTAACATCACTCCCTGAAATTAATTTTTACAGTGAATGAACTTTCTTTCACTCCTTCACATTATGTTATTTCTCAGACCTTAACATTTTCAAGACAGTTGAGAATATAAAAGCCATATGTCTTTTATGTTATAAGCCCTAGGGTTTATGAGTAAAAATAACTAATACCAAAAAGTAACTTATACACAAGAAAATGATGGATATCCAAGGAGAACTTGGAAGGCTGCAGGGGAGCCTGGTTTGGAATTTGGCATGAATTATTAACTAGCAACATGGAGTTGTTACATTCAACCTATAAATTAGAGTTTTATCCTGCCTATTATTAGCACTATTATTACTTTCAAGGACAGAGCCTTAGTACAGCTAAAGATGCCCCACTGGCAGAGACACACATAAATCCAGACCAATGTGACACCTTTCCACACTTCCTGGACACCCAAAGGAGGAAATGAACACAAGGCATGAACATGCCGGTATGGAGAATCCATCACTTAGGAACCAAGAAATCACTAAAGCTTTCGAACACTGCCAAGAAATAACAAAATTATATTTTTCTTTCTTTTAAGCTTAAGATTCTAATAAATATATCCTCACAAGAAGCCTTCTTATATGAATCCATCTGGGAACCACTCTCCACACAAAATCTGTGAAAATCATTATGAATGACAGTCATACCTCTGGAAACACGGTTTGATTTATAAACATAAGTATTTCATAAATGTGCAATCCTCCTGAGCCAACATCACATATTGGTCAGGCTCATTCATTTCTGTATTTACCTGACAAATATTTATTGAGTGCTTACTATGTGGCAGGCACTGTTATGAGAAGTGGGGGTTCAACAGTGACCAAGAGAGACATGTTTGCTGGTCTCCTGGAGCTTATATTCTGGTGAAAGGAGACACACAAAAAGCAATTTATGTAATCATATATATGCACACACATATATACACACACACTCACATATACACACTTGTATATTATAGCATTATTACAATGCACAATAGACAATAATCTGCTGGAAGGAAAGGAAAGTGGAGTAAGGAGCTAGCAGTGATGGGGAGAGCTCTTTCCACAGGGCCAAGGAAGGCTTCATTGAGGGTGGATATTTGATCAGACACTTGGAGGTGTGAACCGGCTGCCAGCATGCTTGGGAACAGCATCCCAGGTAGAAGAGACTGGTACAAATGCATATTCACCTAGTGAGAAGTACATTGTGGCTGGGGTCCCATGACCAAGGGAACATGTGGCTGAAAATAATGCATAAATAGAAGCTGCAGCCAGGTCACTCGTGGCTTTACAAGCTGTGGTTGAGGCTTTGGATTTTATTCCAAGTGCAACAAGGAAAGCATGTTGCTATCAAAAGCACCAAATGCTATTGTTCTTGCCAAAGATGCTAAGAAAATAAGTGGTGTTTGCAGCAGTACAGAAAGAAATCTGCTGTTCAAAAGTTTTCTCAAAAAGATCCAAGTGGCCGGGCACAGTGGCTCATACCTGTAATCCTAGCACTCTGGGAGGCCAAGGCAGGGTGGATCATTTGAGCTCAGGAGTTCGAGACCAGCCTGAGCAAGAGTAAGACCCCGTCTCCATTAAAAATAGAAAGAAATTAGTTGGACAACTAAAAATATGCAGAAAAAATTAGCCGGGCATGGTGGCACATGCCTGTAGTCCCAGCTACTAGGTAGGCTGAGGCAGGAGGATCACTTGAAGTGGGAGGATCACTTGAAGCCCAGGAGTCTGAGGCTGCTGTGAGCTAGGCTGATGCCATGGCACCTTAGCCTGGGTAACAGAGTGAGACTCTGTCTCAAAAAAAAAAAAAAATCCAAGTGGCACTTCAGGTCTAACTTTTCAATATTACAGAGCAAAAGAGAAAGCAGTATTTCATTCAAGGTTCTCAAACCCAAAGCCTGCTGAGATATCCATAAATCTACTTAATCTCTAGCAGAACCCTGAAACAATTGACAACTCTTGTTTGATTCTTAGGATTTATAGATAAAGATAGGTTTAAATATATTTTTGTAAAATGTTTAAGCTAACAGGTAAGAGAATACAACTATTATCTATAACTTCAAAACACTGAAAAAAAGAGATGCAAAAACTTTTAATAATATACTATATCAGTACACAGGAAGAAGAAATTTCAAAGAAATATAACAATATATTAAATATACAGAATAACAAAGAACGCTTTAAATTTAGATCCAATTATATGTTCTTTACTAGAAACGAACTAAAAACAAAGTGACAGAGAATAAAATAAGTGAATGGGCAATTTCAGTGGACTTATAGTCCAGACAAAATGGCACAGACCCCTTTCTCCCTGTTCCTCCTGCCATGCATGACTATAAACCCTGTCAATAAAGCAAGAAGCAACTAAAAGAGAATTCTGAAAAGTGGTGAAAGGAAAGCAAACTTGTTTGGGGCCCCAGGACAGTAGGAGCAGCACAAGTGCAGGTCAGGAAATACCGAAGCAGTATTTCCTGTCCAACCCACCCCCAATATAGCAAGAGAAGTCAGCTAGGTGGACTTGTTCCTCCCCTGGATAGAACAACACCAGGCGATCATGGTCCGCTGGCAAGGAAGGTAATAGGAGACCTGCCAACAAAGGTGGCCATGGAAGGCACTCCCCTCCCTGCTGAGAGATACCCAGTGAGCAGACAGAACCTGAAGACAGACCCCACCACAACACACACCTGGTGTCTCAGGCTTTGACACCAGCCCTAAGACCTCCTTCTCTTGCCAAGAGACCCCCAGGGCAGTTGTGGGGTCCTGGTAGGGGTATTGTACCACAGCACATGGCTCAGAAAGTGCTCTGAGGTCCCCACAGAAAGGGGGACCCCATAACAACACTCAGCCATGGAAGCCTCTTCATTCCTGAAGACTTGACTCTCTCCTTCCCACATGAAGAGAAATCTGGGAAGTCTAGCCTGGGAAAATCCCTTCCACCCACTCAAGGAGCACCCAGCATTATAAGAGAAACCAAATAGACCAAAGTAGCACTGCGAGTGTCTGAAAACCAAACCTTCACTTGAAACCACAGACCACAGAAGTAATCCATAACCTGCATGATAAACTTGAACAGGGTGACTGACTGCCTACTGAAATAAAGGATTTAGGTCTGACTCAGTGTCTTCCCAAAACAATAGATAAAATATCCAGGATACAGTCAAAAGTCACCTGTCATATCAAAAACCAAGAAAATCACAATTTGAATGAGAAAAGACAATCGACCGATGCCAACACTGAGATGAATCAGATGTTGGATTATCTAAAACATATTTTGAAGCAGCCATCATAAAAATGTCTCAATATCAGCTACAAAATTGTCTTGAAACAAGTGGGAAAAAAAGTGAAGAAAGATAAGTTATATAAAAAAGAACCAAATGGAAATTATAGAACTAAAAAATACAATAACAGAAATTTTTAAAAATCTCTTGATACGCACTCAATAGTAGCACAGAGATAATAGAGGAAAGAATGAGTGAACTTGAGGAAAGATCAATTGAGTTTACTCAATTTAAACAACAAAGAGAAAACTGGGTTTTTTTAAAGTGGGGAGAATATAGCCTCAGGGACCTGTGAGACTATTAAAAAAAAAAGATCTAATATTCACATCATTGAAGTTTTAGGAGAAGAAAATTAGAGGGCAGTTGAAAAAGTACTTTAAGAAATCAAAGCTTAATTTTCCCAAATTTGGCAAAAGACACAAACCTATAGAGTCAAGAAGCTGAGCAAACCCTGAGAACATGATAACAGGATAAACCCAGAGAAATCCGCATCAAAACAAATCATAAACTTCCAAAAAATAAAGACAAAAAAATTTTTGAAAGCAGCAAGAAAGTACTATGAGTACTATGTATTACCTATAGGGGAACACAAATTCAAATGACAGCAAATTTCTTATCTGAAACTATGAGGAACAGAAGAAAATGGTACACTTTTTAAGTGCTGAAAGGAAAAAAAAACTCAACCATACATTCTATATCCAGTGAAATTATCCTTTAGGAGAGAAGAGGAAATAAAGATACTCTCAAATGAAGGAAAATTAAGAAAATTTGTTACTAGCAGACCTACCCTTAAAGATTGGCTAAAAGAAGTTCTTTCAACATAAAGAAAATTATAAATAATAATTTTGGAGCATCATGAAGGAAAAAGAACAACAGAAAGAGCATAAATATACGTACATACATTATACCTTTATATTCACTGCCCATACAAGTATCTCATAATTTAACAAGATGCAAAAGAAAACTATAGTCAGAGCATAAATTCACTCTCTAGGTTGCTCAATTATCTGTAAACAATGTCTAATACCAAATTTTAATTGCACTTAAATTCTATTCGAAAATCCATGGTTGAGAATATACAGAAATCATTAATAGAGGAACGAAAAACAATATAAGTCTAAGTAAGTAAGTAAATTTCAAAACTCCTACCACTTATTTGGTGGAGAAATACTAACAGATGAAGTTCATGAATGACACACACGTCTTGGTAACAAAACCAACAACCACAGCCTTGTAGGACTTGGGCCTTTCAAGACAAGCCCTTTTCGTAGGTTCACTGGAACTTAGCTCCAAGTTTGCAATCTTGGGACGATGGCAAATCCTTCTATTCTTGGTGCCATGCAAGAGCACAGGAAGCTCAGG
The DNA here is from genome assembly GCA_008750895.1 of Mirza zaza. Classification (NCBI taxonomy): domain Eukaryota; kingdom Metazoa; phylum Chordata; class Mammalia; order Primates; family Cheirogaleidae; genus Mirza; species Mirza zaza. The sequence goes on along the minus strand of VSMD01025245.1, from coordinate 128,882 downwards.
AGAAACAAACCTGGCCCCTGTCAACGCAGCAAAGGAAGCTGCTGCCTCAGCACCATTTGGACAGAAGGAATCCAATGCTAGCATTTGGCCAAGAGAAGGAAGAAGACGACCCATGGAAAGCAGGGAGTGGAAGGACATGGCGGACACCAACCTCAGACCAAGGTCAATGTCACAGCTGCCAGATGAGACAGAAAGAACATTAGAGTTAGGAGGTTGGTGGGGGCTGGTGCCTCCTGGCTAAGGCTGACTTGGGTTCAGTACCCGGAGAGCTGCACAGCCCTCCTCCGCAGCCAGTGGAGAGAAGCTACAGATGGTGTTGCAGGGTCCTGCCGAGTGTTCACATGAATCCTGGATGTAAGACCTGGAGGGGTAGTAGGACACAACTGCTTAATCCACTGGGTCCCTGCCCAGCTGAATTGTCACAAGCAGCCTCACAGGGCTGGGGTCAAGGATTTCAGCAAGTTCTGCCCAATAAGCCAGGGCTGTCTGGAGCTGCCTACTCAGAGCCACTGGTGGTGACTGGTGGGGTCCCAGGAGCACTATTCAATCCATCTGACCTCTGAGTTTTATTCATAAAGTGAAAGGATTTGATTAAATAATCTCTAATGTTCCCTCTAATGGAAGGTCTACGATCATGTGAGACTGAGCACAGTCCGGGCTACACGGACTACGGAACTATGGCATGGAAAGCATAGAAACCCACTGACTTCTTCCGGGCATAGAATATTGGCAAATTTAGAAGTCATGAAGGAAAAGTTGGGGTTTTTTTCTATTTTTTAACAAAGAGGGACTTCCGGGGGAAATTAAAATACATGAAATACTTCCTTTTTATGAAACTTAGATGATTTCATAATTTTAGGTACATTAAAATGTATCAATGCTTTGATTTACTCAACAAATTATTATGCTTGGAACATTACATTTCAGTGGAACTTATTTGTACCATAATTATAGATTGACTAATTAAATTTATTTTTGAATGCTTTTCTTTTTCCCAAATTGAAGTATAAACTGCTGGATTTTGAGAAATCTAGTTCTTAAGTTGTTTTAGTAAATTTAAAAAGAAACAAAAGAAAAGCCTGTGAACAGAGGACATCGCCAAGCTTACGGTAAACCATGCGTTCCTCAAACGTTTCCTGAGTGCACATGGCGTTCTGGGTTCCCAGGGCACGCAGGGGCACTCCCCTGGCATTTGCTGTCCTCCTTTGGGGGAGTCAAACCTCGCACAAATAGTAGCAAAGGTGAAGCACCACCAAGGAAGCAGGGAGACTTTGGTGATTGAGGAAAGACCCTAGGGAAGCGACTCTGTATCTGAAGGTGGGCAACAGCATCTCGTCAATAGGAAGAGCCAGCGTCCTGTGGGCAGGGCCTCAACTGGGCAGCAGAGTGGACCTGGGCCCCTAGGGTACGCGTGGAGCGATAGAGTCAGAATGTTTCTAGGCACAGTGCGTTCCGCCAGGTCAAGCCGACACATACACACATGCATTTTCCAAAAGAGGCTGGTCTTCTCCCGTTGGAAGGTGGCCTTCCTCACTTCCTGTGAGCTGTGTGCCCAGGCCACCTCCTCCCACCCGGTAGGTGTGTAACCCAGACTGTGGGCTGAATTTCTCCACACTATCTTGGGAAGAGCCTGTCTGGAAATAAAGCTGAGCAGAGACAGGTGTTAAAGGGAAGGTGAGAAGTGCCACAGTCCTGACAACATCCTCTGAACCCTTGATCCCAGTGTGCTGGAGTTAGCAGCCACCCACTGGACTCCCAAGAGCTTCTGCCCTTTAGTACCAAATGAGTCTACTCAACAAGTATAATGATTCCCTAGACCCCAGAGACATTGTTCTTTCTTTTTAAGAGTGTGTTTAATTTAAAACAACTTTTTCTAAGGATGTGATCAGTACTTCCCACCACCTTACTATTTTATCCTGGTATTCCTTCCCTTTATTTCTTCTGGAAGGCAGCAGAAGCTGTAGGTGTGGCCATCTGCAAATGTTTATAGCTTTGTCTTCTACCTGTAGCAAAGACCACAACCCAGACAGGATCTATGTCCCTGGGATGACCAGTAGCCATCTGGATACCACTCCCAGTGGCCCGAGCTCTGAAAGTGCTCAGTCAGCATAGGTGAGCCCAGGAGGGGCCCCGGAGTTGGGGATGCCACCAGCAATGGCAGAGGGGAAGGAGAGGAGATGGCCATCCCCAGGACAGGCTGCCATCTACCTAGCAAACATGGCGTGCATGGAGGCCCCTGGCTGGCCGGGGCTGCGAGGGGCTGGGGGTCCTGGGTGTGAGCTCCCCCACAGCACCTGTTTTCCCTCTGTGCCCCTGTTGAGTAAGCGTCGGGAGCTCAGCCCTGGCACCAGAGCATGCAGAGGCTCCTGGCTGGGGCACTCGCTCACAGTGGTGGCCTGAGAGCTGCCATTGTACACCCAGACCTTGAGCGCCTTTAGGAGCTCTGAGGGCCACACCCCCAACCCTGCCCACAGTGAGGCCATAGGACAGGAGGACCTCAGTGGCTTCCCAGCAAGGAAAGAGGGCGAGGGGCAGGAAGGGAGAACCACTCCACTCCCCAGAAGGAAGCCCGAAAGGGCCACAACTGCTGTGAGCCAGAAGAGGAGCGGTGGCCAGGGCTTGGAGTAACCCCTGCCTTTGTGTTGCTGGTACCGTTAACCTGCACACATCCCACTTACGGAGGAGCCTGGCTCAGAAAGTGTCGACTGGGACACGGAAAGGAAGGTTCAAGTAATTTCCGACCCCCATCCGCTCATTAGGAGGCACTTTCTATTAATATTACTGAGGACGGAACTCCTGAAAGATCTGGGGCCTCCCCCAAGAGCTTGGTGGCCCTGCCCTCCCACCCACTTCCTGCCCTTGCCCCTCCAGGAGGTGGTTCAGTGTGTAGTGGTAGGGATGGCGGGCGAGCCTTAGATCCCTCGTGATGGCTCAGAGGAATGGAAGCCCAGATCCTGATTTTAGAACTCTGGAAAAAACTATTTGCACTTGCAGTACCCGGGCCCACTCTCTCATACTCAGGAATTAATTTTTAATATTTGCAGAGCATTTTTTACATGCAAGAATGTGTCTCATCATTCCACAAGAATTTTTAAATGAATATTTCATGTGACAGTAAACCACTTTTTTTCCCACTAGAATAACATGGAGCATAGACATTCTTCCAAATGCAAGAAATTGGTCTCAGCCTTTAATGAGGAGAGTTTTTAAAAGATGAATGCAGTTTGCTGGCTATTTATCAAGAAAACACTAAATTTAACAAGATGCATTCAGATATATTTAAACTCTCACCTTTCACTTTACTCAGCGTTAGTGTGAATCAAAGTCACAGCTCAGTTCTAATTTCCTTTAGACTCTGAGCCTTTGTGGAGAAACTGTTCTACCCAAGTGACGTGAAGTCATACAGGTTCATAGGGTTTCATGTGGATTCCTACGTTCACTCCTATAATATCCACCCGGACCGAGCCCCTAAGAGGCCAAGTGCAGGGTTCACAGCTGCAGATTCAGGTGGAAGAGGCAGAGACCCTGCCCTCCAGCAAGGAGACACCTCCTAGGAAGTCAAAGGCAAGAGCAGTGCTGTTGGCTGGGAGCCATGGCAGCAGAGAGGAGGGACCCCTCAACCATACTGGGATATAAGAGCTTGGGAACCAAAAGAGATGCCAAAGATGTGCTTTGAAAGATGGAGGAACTGCACAGTGATGAGTCTGGGATACATCCCCACCCAGAAACAAGGAGCTCTGCTGTGAAGGTCAGTGCAGGGAGGATGAGGCCAAGATGGGTGGTACTAAGGCTATGAACTTCAGGTCCCAGAGAAGAAAAAGGTGGAGCTCAGTCCGACCAGGGCCAACTCAGTGGGTGGGCCAGAGATGGGTCATAGACAAGGGCAACACATGAAGCACTTGGCAAAGCCCATCACTAATCATTGGTGCTTGGTAAATGTGAGTTTCAAGTCCCTTCTACTGCCAACAGTCCATCTCCCCCATCCCTGGGGCTACTCCAGCACAAACTGGAAATTGTACCAAACCTTCAAAGACCAAATAGTGCCAATGCTTTATAAATTATTCCAGCTTACTTAAAAAAAAGGTAAATTTTCCTAACTCCTTTTACAAAGGAAGTGTAACACTGATAACCTAAACCAGGTAGAATATTTTTTAAAAAGATGGAGAGAGTACTACAGAACAGTATTATTCATAAATATCAATACAAAATACTAAATGAAATATTAGCAAACAGAAGCTACCCTATATTAAGACAATAATGTATCATGAGCAAGGATGATTTATTCTAGAATTCAAGGTTAGTTCAATATTAGGAAATTCACTAATATCATATACTCTATTAATTGAGGTAAGAGAAAAAATATGATTATCTTCATAAATGCTGGGGAAAAATATTTGACAAAATTTAACACTCATCCATGATTAACACATTAACTGCCATATGAGTTGTATTTAAGTCATGCTAGTTTTAGCCTGGGGCCTTCTGAAGCATATACAACTCACACGTCTCTTTACCTTGGGAGTATATAAGTCATGCACAGAAAATAATAAAAAATAATAAATTTTTCATTAAATTAGAAAGGATCGCTTAGCTTTCTAAGTAATAAACACCACGGCCCCAAGGAAAAAAAATTTTTTTCTAGTGTGACAGTGTGTTAAAACACTCAACAAAATAGGAATTCAAGGATACTTTCTTAATGTGATAAAAGATATATATACCTAATCCTTAAGCCAGCATCTTATTTCTTAGGGATATACTAGAAGCATTTTCACCAAAATCAGTGTGTCACGGGTCTCCAAAACCATATCCACATTTGGAGACTTACTAGAATTATTCATGTCAGTCAGCATGTAGCTGTACACTTGACTAACATTCATTACAACAGTGTAGCAAAAACACACATCAAGATTAGAAGAGAAGACAGGTGGAGTCCATGTGGGTAAGTATCCACGTGAGACTTCCCCATGCTCTCTCCCTCCCAGGAGTCATCACACAGCACATACTCTTTCCCCAGCAATAAAAATGTAGCAACATGTGTAAGATATTTCTTCCAGAGAAGCACATTACAGACTCAGGCTTTTATTGGGGACTGATCACATGGACACCCTTGCCTAGCACATACCAAAATTCTAGATTCCAAGAAAGCAAGCAAATGTATAGCATAATGTTTGCATAAACAGCCTAGGCACAGTGAACAACCCTTATCAGTTAGGGATCCGTGGGAGTATTACTGAAATCTTAAGTTCCCAGATGCCAGCCAAAGACCAACCTGGCAAGCAGACCTTTCCAAAAATGGAAGTTTTAGGCTTGCTGTGTTAACCCTTTACCTCTGCTTCTATTGAACATAAGACAAGAGATATCAACTAGATACATATTAACTTACAAAAATCAATGACTTTCATATACACAAAAAAGTAAACAGGAGAGGACATATGGGTAAAGAAAACCACATATATAATACCAATATAGATTACACATTTTGTAATACATTTAACAAGAAAATTATAAAATTTATCAATGGGATTTGAAAACATTCCTAAAAAACACAGAAGTAGATTTGATTAAATACAAAAATACATTATATTCTCAGATTCGATGAATTAACAATATATAGGTGACAATTCTTTCTACATTAATGTATGAAGTCAGTGCAATCTCAGTAAAAAATACCAGCAAGTTATTTTATAGACGAGTTAAACAAATTGATACTGAAGTTTATATGAAAAAATAAATATGCAAGAATATCCCAGAAATCACTGAAAAAGAAAAACTACAAGGGGGAGATGACTAGCCTTACCATATGTTAAAACATACTATGAATCCCTAGTTTGGCGCTGGTACATAAATAGACAAATAGACCATGGAATAGAATAGAAAGTTCAGAAATAGGCCCACATGCATATGAAAGTGAATATATGATAAAAGTGGTATCTCAAGTCACTGGAGTAAAACTGTCCTTTTCAATAAATGGCACCGGGACAACCAGGTAGCCATTTGGAAAAATAAAATAAAATTAGATTCCATATTTCACACCATATGTAAGGAAAAACTCCAAATGAGTTAGAGATTTAAATGTAAAAAAAAATGAAACCACATAAGTAGTGGGTGATTTCCTCTTTAACCCTGACATACATAAAGGCTTTCTAAATATAACTGACAATCCAGAAGCATTATTAATAAAGTTGACTACATAAAAATGTTTGAAATTTATGTGACCAAAAATAAATAAAGATACACCATGCAAAGTCACAAAACGAAAGACCAACAAGGAGAAAATAATTACACTATATATCACAAAGAACTAATATTCCTAATAAATGAAGAACTCTTGAAAACTGTGGAACAAAAATTCAATGCAAGATGGGAAATTGACATGAATGCATAATTAACCAAAAAAGATTTGAAAATGGACCTCAAACATGAAAAAATGCTCAAAGTCACTCATGATTAAGAAATGCAAGTTAAAACAGCACTGAGATACCATTTCTCACAAAACTTGCAAAATGAAAAAGTATGACATCACATTCTGTAGGGAAGATTGTAGGAAAATGGGCAGTCTCTCATAACACGAGTGGTAATATAATCCACTACAACCCTTATGGAGGGAAGTTGGCAATACCTAATAAAATGTGCATCTAACTTTTGACCTAGCAATCTGACGGCTAAGAATCTATCCTGAGGACACATCTCCAGCAATACAAAAACATTTACTATAGCATTATTTGTAATTATAAAAAATTAGAAACAAATTCCTCTATGTATGAGGAAGGTTGACTAAATTATGGCATATTCACAAAATGGAGTACCATACAGCTATTAAAAAGAATGAGATGGCAGACAAGAAATACCTCCAGCCAAAGTGTGTCTGCAAGAAGGAAAGATTTTAGATGAAAGTAAAAAAAAACAAACAGGCAGAGAAACACAGATCAGATGAAGGTCAGAAGGAAGGGTGCCTGAACATACAGGAGACTCCACAGGAAGAGGTTGCAGGGCAGAACTGGAAGGAGAAAGGCATTGGCAGGGCCTAAGCCCTGAGAGGCTTGGAGACCAGTGACAAGGGTAGGTGGAGCAGTTAAATTTCCCCTCCCTTGCATTTTGGACTGCTGGTGAGCTTCTGAGCTGCTGAAGAGAACTCCTGACACCAGCCCAGAGATTGCTGCCACCAGAGAGTGGAGAGCCTCTTGCAGACAGGGCATCAGGCTCCCAGCTCCCTCGGGATACATTGTTTCCTACAGACCCAAGCCCATCAGCACATACCATATTGGATTATTCTCCCCCTGCCCTCTCCCTACCCATGGCTGCCAAGAGAGACAACTTATCCACCACCTAGAGGTATCCACAGGGAACAGGACCTTTCCTTTTGGGGCCCTGCAGTGGACTAAGGGGTTCTCAGACTGTGAGCTCCCTACCCACTAGCTGTTCCTAGTGATGCTTGCCTGGTGATTCCAGCAGAACAGAGCAAACCCCAAGGTGGAGAGACACTGATCCAGCTTGGGCACCCCATGAGTGACTTGGGACCATCATTCTCCCTGGCAGGATCAGGGATTGATCTCCAGGACCTGGAGGACAGGCCTGCAGGTCAGATCCCATATACCTAGGTCTCGATTGTATTGCCTGGGGGCACAGAAGGCATACTGGTGAACTAGTCTACTGAGGTGTGTGTGCCTTCAGGGGCAAATCAAAGTGAGTCCTAGCTGCAGCATGCTGGAGGGGCAATCCTCCTCCCATGGGAGGGTTGTGCTCCCAGCTCTGGCCATGATCCTCGGCAGGCAACCTCCCAGCTCACATCACAGTCGGGGGGCTTTGCTGGCTTCAGGTCCTGCTGGCCAGCAGAGGCCTGGGAGAAACCACAGAATACAGGAGGGTGGAAATGAGAGAGGCCTGCACCAGACTCCCATACTGCGGATCTCAGATAGCCTTACCCACACACACAGACCTTCTGGCTAAGTGGGGCCACTTCAGGCACCCCCCTCCCTGGCAGCTTTGCCCAGAAGCAGAGAACAGACCTTTGAACCCAGCTAACAGCATTTGTGGAGCTTGAGGGCAGGCTCACCCAAACCAGCCCCACCCAGCCTCACTCCCACACATGCCCCTGCTGAGGTGGAGAATAAGGACACACCTGGAAGTCCTAAGGCCCAACCCACCACTTGAGGCACTAGAGTGCCTCTCCAGAGGAACAAGAGCTCATTATAGGACCCAAAAACAACATTGGAGCTTTTACCTCCCAGCAAGCACCACCTACTAACCGGGAGGTCAATTCGCATGCCCTTTACTGCATTTACTAACTCATTATACAGCATGTAGTCAAATCTCACTCATAAGCACCACCTACTGGCTCAGAGACTAAACTGGGAGTGTCATTATCTAAATGAAAATCCAAAGGTAAGAAGCAACAGCTGCTTCAGATGGGAAGGAATCACCAAAAGAACTTTGGAAGTGTGAAGAATCAAACATAAAGGACACCACCAAAGGGGAACACCAGCTCTCTAGCAATGGATACCAACCAAATTCAGAACACTGAAATGACAGAAGAATTTCAAACATGGATTATAAGAAAACTCAATGATATACAAAAGAAAATGAATACTCAACACAAAGAAACAACAACAAAAAATCCAGGACTTGGAAGAAAAATTCACCAGAGAAACAGGAATTTTAAAGAAAAATCAAACAAAACTTCTGGAAATGAAGAATTTATGCAAGGAATTACAAAACACAGTGGAAAGCCTCAAGAATAGGGTAGATCAAACAGAAGAAAGAATCTTAGAGATTGAAGATAATACCTTTCAATTAAACAAGTCAGTTGCAGAAATAAAGCAGAGTAATAAGAGAAAAGAGAAAAGCCTACAAGAAATATGGGATTATGTGAAGAGGCATAACATGAGAATCACAGGCACCCCTGAGGGTGAAAAAGAAAATACACAAGGGTTGAATAAACTATTTGAGGATATAATGCAGGAAAATTTCCCTGGCCTTGTTAAAAATCTATATATCCAGGTATATGAAGCTCAAAGGACTCCTGGGAGATTCATTGCAGATAGAAAGACACCATGACACACAATCATCAGAATGACCAAAATAACCACCAAAGAGGCCCTTCTACAAGCTTTAAGATGAAAGAAGCGGGTAACCTACAATGTAAAAACCCATCAGAATAACAGCAGATTTCTCAACAGAGACATTATAAGCAAAAAGAGTCTGGGGCCCCATTCTCACTCTTCTCAAACAGAATAATACCCAGCCTAGAATCTTGTACCCTGAAAAATTAAGTTCTATATACAAAGGAGAAATAAAGACCTTCTGAGAGAAGCAAAGATTGAGGAAATTCATCAAGACAAGACCTGCCCTCCAGGAAGGCAGGTTACACAGTGTTACACATTGTTACAAAACAGTGTTACACATGGATCAGCACAATAAACACTCACCAATGTAAAATCATCCAAAAGTTAAAGGTCAAAGGCCAGATACTACAGTGGCTCAGGAAAAAAAGAAAGCAACAAAATTCAACTCAACAGGATGAACGGAAATCTGCCCCACTTATCAATACTCTCAATAAATGTGAACTGTACACTAATGAGACACAGGCTGGCCAAATGGATATATATACATAAGCCAAGTATCTGCTGTCTTCAGGAAACACATCTAACCCACAAGAATGCATTCAGACTCAAGGCGAAGGGATGAAATACAAAATTTCAAGGAAACATAAGCCAAAAGAAAGCTTGCATGGCAGTTCTGATTTCAAATAACTTAGTCTTTGAATCAACAAAGGTAATGAAAGACAAAGATGGTCACTATCTAATGGTGAAGGGTACAACTCAACAAGAAGACATAAAAATTCTAAATATTTATCCACCTAATTCAGGTGTACCAGATTCATAAAACAAATCCTACTTGAACTAAACAAAATAATAAACAGCAACACCAGGATAGCCAGAGACTTCAACACCCCTCTGACAAAACAGGACAGATCCTCCAAACAGAAAAAACCAAATAAACAATGGACTTAAATAGAACTCTAGAACAAATAGGCCTGGTTGACATTTATGGAACATTCTACAAAAAAAACACTGAATATATGTTCTTCTCATCAGCTCATGGGACATTCTCTAAGATTGACCATATCCTAGGCTACAAAGCATGTCTCAAAAAATTTTTAAAAATAGAATTATACCATGCATCTTCTCAGACCACAGTGGAATAAAATTAGAAAGCAACTCCAATAGAAATTCTCATTGCTACACAAAGTCATAGAAACTAAACAACCTTCTGCTGAACAATTATTGCGTTAAGGAAGAAATCAAGATGGAAATCAAAAGCATCTTTGAATTAAATGATAAAGGAGACACAAGTTATCAAAATCTGTGGGACACAGCTAAAGCAGTACTGAGAGGAAAATTTATATTGCCTACATCCAGAAGACAGAAAGATCACAAATAAACAATCTAATGAATTATCTCAAAGAACTGGAAAAGGATGAGCAAACTGACCCCAAACCCAGCAGAAGAAAAGAAATAACAAAGATAATAGCAGAACTAAATGAAATTGATAAAAACAAAACTATATAGAAGATTAATAAAACAAAAAGTTGGTTCTTTGAAAAAATAAACAAAATTGACACATCTCTTGCTATATTAATGAGAAGGAGAAAAGAAAGGACTCTAATAAGCTCAATCAGGAATGAAAAAGGAGAAATTACAACTGATACCATGGAAATACAAAGTATCATCTATGAATACTATAAAAACCTTTATGTAAATAAACTTTAAAACATGGAAGAAATGGACAAATACTTAGAAACACACAGCCTCCCTCATTTCAATCAGGAAGAAATAGAATTCCTGAACTTACCAATGTCAAGTACCAAAATTGAGGCAGCAATAAAAAATCCTTCCTAAAATAAAAGTCCCAGACCAGATGGTTTCACATCTGAATTTTACTAGACCTACAAAGAAGAACTGGTGCCTATCCTGCAGAAATTATTCCACAACATCAAGAAGGAAGGGATCCTCCTCAACATGTTTTATGAAGCCAACATCACCCTGATACTAAAACCATATAAGGATGCAACAAAAAAAGAATACTACAGACCAATATTCTTTATGATTATAGATGCAAAAATTCTCAAAAAATCCTTGCAAACCGAATTCAGGTGCTTTTCAAAAAAATAATGCCTCATGACCAAGTGGCCTTCATCCCAGAGATGCAGGAATGGTTCAATATATGCAAATATATAAATGTAATTCACCACATAAATAGAAGCAAAAACAAAGACCATATGATCCTCTCAATAGACGTGGAAAAAGCATTTGACAAAATTCAACACCCTTTTATGATAAGAACACTTAACAAAATAGGCATAGACGGGACTTACCTAAAAATGATACAAGCCATATAGGACAAACCCACAGCCAACATCACACTGAACAGGGAAAAATTGAAAGCATTCCCACTTAGAACTGGAACCAGACAAGGTTGCCCTCTATCACCACTTCTATTCAACACAGTGCTTGAAGTTCTAGCCACAGCAATAAAACAAAAAAAGGAAATCAAGGGCATTCAGATGGGGGCAGAAGAGGTCAAACTATTACTCTTTGTTGACGATATGATCTTATATCTAGAAAACTCCAACGATTCTCCCATGAGACTATTGGAATCGATAAACAAATTCAACAAAGTCTCAGGTTACAAAATCAGTGTACAGAAATCAGTAGCATTCCTATATGCCAACAACAGTCAAACTGAGAACGAAATCAAAGACTCGATACCTTTCACAATAGAAACAAAGAAAAGAAAATACCTAGGAATATATTTAACTAAGGAGGTAAAAGACCTCTATGGGGAGAACTATGAAACACTGAGGAAGGAAACAGCAGAGGACATAAAAAGGTGGAAAATTATACCATGCTCAGGGTCGGCAGAATCAACATTGGTAAAATGTCTATACTACCCAAAGTGATCTACAGATTCAATGCAAATCCCTATTAAAATACCAACATCATTTTTCACAGATCTAGAAAAAATAATTCTATGCTTTGTATGGAACAAGAGAAGACCCTGTATAGCAAAAGCAATCTTAAGCATAAAGAAAAAATTGGGAGGCATCAATTTATCAGACTTCAAGCTATACTGCAAGGTTATAGTAACTAAAACAGAATAATATTGGCACAAGAACCAAGACAGATCAATAGAACAAAACTGAGAACCCAGATATAAAACCATCCTCACAGAGTCATCCAATCTTTGACAAAGAAGACAAAAACATGCACTGGGGAAAAGAATCCTTATTCAATAAATGGTGCTGGGAAAACTGGATAGCCACATGTAGAGGTCTGAAACAGGATCTGCACCTTTTACCTCTCACAAAAATCAACTCACGCTGGATAACAGACTTGAACCTAAGAATGATAGAAGAAAATGTTGGAAAAACTCTTATAGACATTGGTCTAGACAAAGAATTTATGAAGAAGACCCCAAAGGCAATCATAGCAACAACAAAAATAAATAAATGGGACCTGATTCAATCAAAAAGCTTCTGCATAGCCAAAGACACTATCATGAGAGCAAACAGGAAACATACAGAATGGGAGAAAATATTTGCATGTTAACATCTGTAAAGGGCTGATAACTATGATCTATATAGAACTCAGGAAAATCAGCAAGAAAAAAATCAAACAACCCTGTCAAAAAGTGGGCAAAGGACATGAACAGAAACTTTTCGAAAGAAGATAGACAAATGGCCAAGAGACATGAAAAAAAGCCCAACATCTCTAATTATCAGGGAAATGCAAATCAAAACTACAATGAGATATCACTTATCTCCAGTGAGAACGACCTTTATCAGAAAGTACCAAAACAATAAATGTTGGTGTGGATGCAGAGAGATAGGAATAGTCTTACACTGCTGGTGGGACTGCAAACTAGCACAACCTCTATGGAAAGTAATACTGAGATACCTCAAAGAGCTACAAGTAGAACTACCATTTGATCTAGCAATCCCATTACTGGGCATCTACACAAAAGAACAAAAGACATTCTATAAAAAAGACATCTATACTTGAATGTTTATAGCAGCACAATTCACAATTGCAAAGATGTGAAAACAACCCAAGTGCCTATTGATACATGAATGGATTAATAAAATGTGGCATATGTATACCATGGAGTTCTACTCAGCCACAAAAACAATGGTGATCTAGCACCTCTTGTATTATCCTGGATAGAGCTGGAACCCATTCTTCTAAGTGAAGTATCACAAGAATGGAAAAACAAGCACCACATGTACTCGCCATCAAATTGGTATTAACTGATCCACACTTCAGTGCACATATAGTAATAACATTCATCAGGTGTCAGGCAGATGGGAGGGGGGAGAAAGGGATGGGTATATAAACACCTAACGAGTGCAGTGCACACAGTCTTGGGGATGGACACACTTGAAGCTCTGACCCGGGTGGGACAAAGGCAATATACATAACCTAAACATTTGTACACCCATAATATGCTGAAATAAAACAAATTTTTTAAACGTAAGCATATACATATATTAAAAAAATAAATTCTGGTGCTATTTTCTTCAAATCAGCTTAATTCTGAGTCTCCTTAATAGCAGTGTTTAAGCCTCCATAAAAGACAGGGAGTTTCTGCTCAATTTTTCTGCACACCCAAAACTGCTCAAAAAATAAAGAATATTAATTAAAAATACAAAGGGACAAATAGAAGGAGTTGTGTGCTCTAGGTTGGTCCAGATTGCTACCCAGCAGAAACCTCTGAGGCAAGAAAGCAGCATCTGACCCCCTGATGCAAATATGTGTGTGTTGGGCAGGCAGGTGTCTTTGGGAAAGAGAGATGAGATATTAATATGATATAAATATAATTGATCTACAATAATTACGCAGACATGATACTGTCACCACAACCAAGGTGCTAAACACATCCATTACCTCCAAAAATGTCCTTCTGTTCTTCTGTGTTGTGTTGTTTTGTGTTTAAGAACAGTTAACTTGAGATCTATCTTCCTAACATACTTTAAAATGCTCGATACTGTATTGTTAAACTGTCCAAGTACTGTGCCAACAGCAAATCTCTAGAACCTTTTCATCCTGCATAACTGGAACTTTATAACCGTTGAGAACAACTCCGTATGTCCCTCTCCTGAGCCCCTGGCAGCCACCCTCCTTTACTCCGCTTTCATGAGACTAACCATCTGAAATAATTCACCACGAGTGGGCACACTCCACCCCTTCTTTACTTACAATGGTCCATTTGGGCCAGTGGTTCTCCACTGGTGTCTCTCAGAATCACACAGGACCCTGCAACCACCCCTCCCAAAAAATATAGGTGCCTGAATTATCAAACACAACCTCCCAGAAAGAGACCAGGAAATAAGCATTTTGAAAAATCTCCCCAGGCAACTGTGATGTGCAACACTGATCAAGAACCACTGAATTTGAACTGATGGGTTCTGATTTCTAATTGCTCAGACGTAATCCCACATGGCTGGGGCCCCACCTAGGAGGTCAAAAGGCTGATTGGCCAGAATTGACACACCAGGCCCATCCCCAGGCAAGGCCTGACCAATTGCAGGGTGAAGTGCAGCGTTCAAAAGGACAAAGCAGGTGTCTCCAGGGCCAGATGTCCCCCAGAGGCAGAAGCCAGGTGCCCTGTGTTAAGCCAGCATCTTAAGCTTGGAAGGCTGATGGAATGAATTGGGAAGGCTCTGAAGAAACAGGTGGAAAAAGCAATGAGACACGGATGTGGCAGTAGAGGGGTCCCCAGCGAAAACTGGCTGCCCCTACTCCAAACTGAGTCAGCTGAGTATCTCAGAAAAACCAGGCAGCAGGGCAGGGTTCCACCGTACACACACTTGCAGTGTCCCATTAACTTGTACTCTTGTCTTTACAAGGCACTCCTTTTGGTTTCAGAAACTTAATTAAAATTGATAAAGGCAGACCAAAAAAAAAAAAGTTTACAAGCCACAAAGATAACTCAAGATTTTAAAAAAGCAACCAAATAAACAATTTTATGGAAATATTTAGATGGCTGACGTAAAAAGTTGGTTAACTTGAAATAGTCTAATCATGACTTTCATCAATTTGCACTTAGAGAATATGTGGAGAGACTTACAGATTTAGGCTTTCCTCATTCACTAAGTAACACATAAAATATAAATATCAGGTAAAAGACCATAATGCGAAAGTTCTAAAATCTTACCTCCATCAGAACAAACAGCGCTGCAAAGAATAGAAGGGTTGCCCATTCCACTCTGTGTAGAATTATCTCAAAATCATGAATATCAGCTAATATTAGCAACCAGATGGCACCCAGAATAGCAATCCACCCTGAAAAATAAGTAAAGGGACATATGGGTATAGTTCAATTGTTAACATGCCAATTAATTTATCTTCTGATTGCTTTTTTCTTTATTGAGGATAATTGATATACTGCAAACTGCATATACTTAAAAAGTACAATTTCCATTTGGGCTTATGTGTACACTCATGAAACAAACACTACAATCAAGATAATGAACTTACCCATTACCCCAAGAAGTTTATTCATGCCCATGTTCTTGTATCCCTTCTGGCTCCTCTTGTCACCCCCACACACTCCCAGTAAACCACTCATCTCTTTTCTTACACTAGAGATTGGTTTACATTTTCCATATTTTCTATAAGTACAGATTTTCTATAAATCATATAGACAAAATTTTTGTCTGACTGCTTCTTAATGGACAGATCATCCAGACAAAAAAAATCAATACTCAGCATAATCATTTTAAGATCCTTCAATGTTGATGTGTGGATCAATAGTTAATTCCCTTTTTTATTGTTTAACAGTATGCCATTGTATGGATATGCTACAATGTATATACCATTCACCTATTAATGGACATTTGGATTGTTTCTATTTATTTTTTGGTTATTTCAAATGAACATGCATGAACATTTATTCATATACAATTCTTTACATGTATATAAGCTTTCAGTTCCCTTGGGTAAATACCTAGGAATGGGATGGTTGGGTCATATGATAAGTTAATATTTCAGAATGTTATATGGAACATTTATGTTTTAAGAAACTTCAAAACTATTTTCCAAAATGGTTGTACCATTTTACAATGCTACCAGCAGTGTATGAGAATTCTAGTTCCTCCATATCTTCACCAAGACTTGGTCAGCTTTTTTGATTTTAGATATTCCAATGGGAGTAAGTGGTACCTTATTGTGGTTTCAAATTACATTTCCCTAGTGACTAATAATGTGGAACATCTATTCATGTACTTATTTGCCATCCATGTATCTTCTGTCACAAAGTTTTTGTTCAAATAGTCTGTTCATTTTTTTTTCTTATTGGATGGAGCAAATGAAACCCCAAATAAGTAGAAGAACACAAATAATAAAAATTGGAGCAGGAACCCATGAAATAGAAAATGGAAAATATTAGAAAAAAGCAATGCTACCAAAACCTTGTTCTTTGAGAAGACTGGTAAGATTGATAAACTTTTAGGACAAAATATGAAAAAACAAATTGTCAATATTAAGAATAAGATCATTGACACAAGTATAGATTCTATAGATATAAAAAGTTTACAGTTTTCTATAGCTGCCATAACAAATTATCATAACATGGTGGCTTAAAATAGCACCTATTTATTATATCACAGTTTTTACAGGTCAGAGTATGGTGGGTTCATAGCAGGGTGTCCGACTAGAGTCTCATAAAGCCAAGTCAAGGTGTTGGCAGGGCCACATTCCTTTTTGGAAGCTCTAGGAGAGAATCTGTTTCCTTGCTCACTCAGGTTCTTCACATAATTCAATTTCTTGCAATTATAAAACTAGAGCCCCTGTTTCCTTCCTGGTTGTCACCCAAAAGCTGTTCTCAGCTTCTAAAGGCTACCCACAATCCTGGCTCATGCCCCCTTCCTCCACCTCCAAAGCCAGCAACGGTGACATGAGTCCCTGTCACATTTCAAATCTCTCCTGCCTCTCTTCTGCTACATCTCTCTAACAGACTCTTCTATCTTCCTCTTCCATTTTTAGGCCCATGTTGTTTCATTGGGCCTACCTGAATAATCCAGAAAAATCTCCCTGTATTAAGGTTTATAACCTAAATTCTACATGCAAATTTCCTTTGCTATGTAACAAACATAGCCCACACTCCATTCCACCAGGAATTGGAGTGTGGGCACCTTTGGGTGGGGAGGGGTATGTATGGGTTAATTTGGGAAGAATTAGCATTTTAAAAATATATTATAAAATCTTTTAACCTATGAACACAGTATATATCTTCATTTATTCTATCTTCTTTAATTTTTGCTGAGAATGTTTTGTATAAATCCAAGCAATCTTCTGTACAGAAATCAACAGACTGATTCTAAAATTTATATAAGAATGCAAAGGACTTAGAATAGCCTACACAACTTTGGAAAAAAGGAGTAAAGTTGGAGAGTATACATCATCTCACCTCAAGATTTACTATAAAGTAACAATAATAAAAACAGTGTAGTATTACACCAAGATAAATTCATGAATAGACGGTCCAGAAATATACCACATATTCATGGTCAATTGATTTTTGACAAAGATTCAATAGCAGTTTATTGAAGGAGTAGTCTTTTCCGCATATGGTGCTGGAAAAATTGGATATCCATATCCAAAAGAAATTTTACTTTGATCTGTTCATTGGTCATATACAAAATTTAGTGCAAATGTATCATAGGCCTAAATGTATTATAAAACATAACTGTAAAACTTCCAGAAGAAAACATAGGAAAAAATCTCTGTGACCTTGGGTTGTGCAAAGATTTCTTAGCTACAGCATTAAAAGCATTATTTATAAAACAAAAAACTTGATATTAATTGGACTTGATGAAAATTATAAATTCCTGCTTTTCAAAAGGCACTGTTAAGTAAAAGTAGAGACAAGCCAAAAACTGGGAGAAAATATTTGCAAATCATCTGTCTGATAAAAGACCTGTGTCTAGAATATATGTTCGAAAGATTCTCAAAATTCAACAATCAGTAAACAAACAACCCAATTAAAATGGGGAATATTTTGAACAGACACTTTAACAAAAAACAAATGAGCACATGAAAACATGCTCAAACATCACTATTCATTAGAAAAATGCAAAGTAAAACCAAAATGACATTTTACTATATACCTTAGAATACATAAAATTAAAAACACTGACCAAACTAAGTGTTGACAAGGATATGAAGGAACCAGAACTTTTGTACACTGCTGGTGGGACTGCATACTGGTAGAACCAGTTTGGAAAATAGTTTGGCAGTTTTTAAAAACATTATCCATAAACCTACCATATGACCCAACCATTCTACTTTTAGGTATTTACCCAAGAGAAATTAAAGCACACGGTGATACAAAGAATCAAACACAATATTTATTGTAGTTTTAGTTTTGATAGCCCAAAACTGAAAACAATCCAAATATCTATCAGTAGGTGAATGTATGTACAAAAAAAATTGCATCATATTCAAACCATGAAATAATACTCAGCAATAAAAAGAAATGAACTATTGATGTACACTACCACATGGATAAATCTCATAATAATCATTCTGAATGAAAGAAGCCAGATTAAAAAATGTTACATATTAAATGATTCTTTTACATAAACCTCTAAAAGATGCAAATAGCAAGGTTTGAAAAATTTCAGCCGATGGGTCAAAACTGCCCTTCTGCTTGTTTTTGTAAATAAAATTTTATTGAAACACATCCACAGCCACTCATTTACATATTTCCTATGACTCCCCTACCACTACAACAGTAGTGTTTAGTATTTGTGACAGAGCATGTACGACCTACAAAGCCTCAAATACTTACTATCTGCCCCTTTACAAAAAAGCCTGCAATCTACAGAAAACAGATCAAAGATTGCCTGAGGACAGAGGTGCTAGAGGGTCAGGAGGAAGCCAGCACAAAGTCACACAAGGAGACTTTTGAGTGTGACGCCTGTGTGCTGCTCTTCTTCACCGGCAAACATATCATCTCTAAACACACTGGGTCTGACGCTAACTCTAAGATTCATTGAATTTATTAGAATATTTTTGCTGTCTCTAGTAAACGTTTCATGCAAGATGTACTTGGAATACTAAAAGTTCAAAAAATGGGGTATTATCAAATTCACTGGACAGGTTGCACAAACTTTATATCTGCTTATAAGTGTGTATCTGATAGATATTTATGTGTGTGGCTTTCATTAAAATAATTACAGAGTTAGCCATCTCACACCTTCAAGAGTCAGAGGCTAAAGTCAGAGTTTATCAAAAAGATGGGGAAGCTCCCCAAGACCAAAGTAGATCAGGCAAGTTTGTAAGTGAGAGAAGTAACAACCTATTCAGTTGTTTTTAAAAAATGGCACTGAGATCTCAATTGTTTACATACTTGAGGGGAAAAAAAAATCTCTTAACTAATTAAAATGATTTGGGTGAATGAAGTATCTTGTTAACCAAAATTCTTGATAATTCTATACCTTGTGTTTTAAAAAATTATTAATAAAAATTATATGTGCTGATTGTTTCAAATTATTTCTATTAATTTGAAATAATACCTTACTCTACTTTTGAGGGCTTAAATACAGATTATTTTCTGGAAAACAATGACAGTTTATTGCATATGACCTATAAAATTTAAAGATATAGCTAGACCACCCCCATATCTCCTACTATCCCTCTTTATTTTGTTGTCCAAAGTGGACCCATTTCTCCACTCTTGCAAGACCAATCTTCTCACAATGTTGGGCAAAAATCCCCAATCACCTGGTCCTCACTGAGCATCCCTTAATCTGAACTGTTTTATATGCCACTTTTGGATGCCTGCTCTGTGCCAGCCTCTGAGCTTAAGGGATATGGATGGGAATGTAAGCAAGATGCCACCATAAATTTCAAGGGGCTCACCATCTGGTGGAAAGCACATACACGTAAGGAAAGTTATACATGATGTAATAGAGTTGTACATGTCCACCCAGAATGAGTAACAAAACATAAGGATTGAGAGAAGTTTCCACCAAGAGGTTAGTATTCAAGCAAAGATCCTAGAGGATGAATATAATTTTTCATGTAAAGAGGGAAGGAGGCTTTCCAAGACAAAGGTAACAGCATATCCAAGAACAGAGTATCAGGAAGGAAGCATCAGAGTGATATCAGCAAGTGGAATAGGCAGTTCTAAGCTCTTGTCCTTATATAGAAATAAGGAGAAACTGTTAAAACCAACTTTGTCAGAATTCTAAAAAACAGTGAAAGGTTTACAGAAAGCAAGCAAACATTGGATCAAGAGCGAGCCAACTTCAGATGGCAGGTAGGCTTTGCAGCATTTTGCTTGCCCATGCCCCATGTCCTCCCCAGCAAGTCAGGGGTCACGAAGCAACGCAGCCTGCATTCCCAGTGCAGAACCCCGGCCCCTGTTCAGAGACAGCAGAGCAGACCTCATTCACAAATTATTGCAGATGTCTGTTCTAATCTGATTGGAGGATACCTGAAGCACTAATGCAAGGGATTCATCTCTCTTTCATCCAAGATAGAACTCAGGCCAGAAAAACAGGAGGCATTGTTCAAAAACACTCCAAGTCAAACTAACAATCCACAGAGGCCTGAAGAAAAAATTATGGTTTAAACATAGAATAGGCCACCTGAGGCACAGAAGCAAAAGACAGAGAGAGTTTCTTTGTGAAATTAGAATATTCAAAAGCAGCCAATTATATGAGGGACTATAGAAAGCCACATGCATGCCCAGGGAAAGGCTCATGCTCAGAAAAGACAGAATTCCCCAGACTTTCAACTCAAGGCTGATGCCCAGTCTTAGTCAGGCCCATGTGCTTAAGGATTGTTGCAGCACAGAACCAATTTGTAAAACTGGGAGAGATGTTTTTGTTTTAATTTGTTTGTTTATTTTTCTTCAGCTCCTAGTATTCAGGAAAATCTCTATCATAACACCAGCTGAACAAACTAAGCAGCCACTAGGGAACAGAGGTTTCAGTGACCATGCATGACAAGGAATACAGTCTTTTCAAAAACAGTTTGGAAAATTCACAAAATAAACAGACTATTATAGACTTCAATGATATTTTAAAAAAAGGAAGTCCTAGGGAAGGGAGAGAAAATGATTTCCAGGGTTACCACATTATAGTATTCAAATGTCCAGTTTTCAACAATAACAACAACAAAAATCACAAGGCACAGAAAGAAACAGGCTAGTGGAATAGAATAGAGAGCCCAGAAATAAACTCTCGTGTTTATGGTCAGATAATCTTTGACAAGAAGGCAACATCTCAATAGGGAAGAGCAGTCTCTTCAACAAATAGTATTGAGGAAATTGCATATCCACATGCAAAAGAATGAAATTGAACGCTTATCTTACACCACATAAAAAAATTAATACAAAATAGATTAAAATATAACCATAAAGACTGAAACTACAGAACTCCTAAAAGAAAATAGAAGAAAAGATTCATTATATTGGTCTTGGCAATGATTTCTTGGATGTAACACCAAAAGCAAAAGCAGCAAAAGCAAAAATAGATAAATGTGACTATATCAAACTTAAAACTTTTTGTGCAAAAAACGGAGACAATCAACAGAGTGAAGGTAACCTACAGAATAGGAGAAAATATCTGCAAAGTATATATGTGATAAATTATTAATATCAAGAATAAAGAACTCCTACAACTCAACAACCCAAAAAACCCCAAATAATAAAATTCTTAAAGTGGGCAAAAAGCCCACATAGACATTTATTTGAAGATGACATATGAATGGTCAAAAGTTTATATTAAGAGATGTTTAACATCACTAATAATCAGAGAAATGCAAATCAAAATCACAATGAGCTATCACCTCAGACCTATCAGAATGGGTGCTATCAAAAAAATAAGTATTGGCTGGGATGTGTAGAAACTGGAATCTTGCGCATTGTTGGTGGGATTGTAAAATGGTGCAACTACTATGGAAAACAGTATGGAGGTTCTTCCAAAAATTAAAAATAGAACTACTATATGATCCAGCAATCCCACTACTAGGTATATATTCAAAAGAAATGAAAACAGAGTCTCAAAGAAATATTTGCACTCTCATGTCCAAAGGAACACTATTCACAATAACCAAGATATGGAAGCAATACAAATGTCCATTGACAGATAAATGGATAAAGAAAATGTGGTATATATACTTCCAATGGAATTATTCAGATGTAAAAAGGAAGAAAATGCTACAACATAAATGAAAGTTGAGAACACTATGCAATGTGAAACAACCAAGTCACAAAAAGACAAATACTGAATGATTCCACTTATATGAGTTAACTAAAGCAGTCAAATCATAGAAAGTAAAATGGTGGTTACCAGGGGCTGGGGAAAGGGCAAAAGAGAAGTTGTTTAATGGGTACAGAGTTTATATATGCAACATGAAAAAGTTCTAGAGATTCGTTTCACAACAATGTGAAAATATTTAATAATACTTAACTTCACAGTTAAAAATGGTTACATTGGAAGACTGCAATACATTGCTATGAGCATTTTCTTTATTCTTGCGGTTTAATCTTGTTCTTCATCTTTCTACAGTATGACAATAATTTGCTATATTGTAAAATCTTTGTAAAATATTTCTATATAAAAATATTTTTAAAATCTTTTTTAAAAAATGGTTACAATGGTAAGACAGAAATCAAATATAAATTCTGGACCCAAAGAGTACAATAACTAAAATGAAAAATTCACTAAAGGAATTCAAGAGCAGATTTGAGCACACAGCAGAAAGAATCTACAAATTTGAGATAGGACAATATAAAGTATTAGGTCTGAGAGAAGAAATAAAAGGAGTAAAGAAGAGTGAACCCAGCCTAAGGGACCCATCAAGCAGACCAACATACATATATTGGATGTTCTAGAAGAAAAAGAGAGAATGTTTGAAAAAATAATGGTTAAAAACTTCCCAAATAAAATAGAGAGTAGAAACAAAACAGAGAAAAATCAATGAAACCAAAAGTTAGTTCTTTCTAAAGATCAACAAAACTGACAAATCTTTAGCTAGACTGACCAAGAAAAAGAGGGAACACAAAAATCTAAAATCAGAGATGAAAGTGAGGACATTACTACTGACCTTATAGAAATAAAAAGGATTATAAGAGAATAATATTAACGACTATAACCAACAAATTAGATAGCCTAGAAGAAATGGACAAATTCCTAGAAACACACAAACTGTCTAAACAGACTCAGAAAAAATGTAAAATCTCAAAAGACCTGTAACAAGTAAAGAGATTGAAACACTAATAAAAACCTTCCAACAAAGGAAAGTCAAGGACCAGGCACCTTCATTGATTAATTCAACCAAACATTTAAAGAAGAATTAAATTAAATCTTCTCAAACTCTTCCAAAAAAATATAGAAGAGTAGGGGACACTTCCTAACTCATTCTGTAAGGTCAGAATTACCCTAATACCAGAGCCAGATAAAGACATCACAAAAAAAGAAAATTATAGACCAATATCCCTTATGAAAAAAAGATGCAAAAGTCCTCAAAAACTACTGGTAAGCTGAATATGACAGCATATTAAAAGGGTTATACATCATGACCAAGTGTGATTTATCCCAGAAATCCGAGGGTATTTCAACATAAGAAAAATTAATGTACTACACCACATTAATAGAATAAGGAAAAAACCCAATAATCTTAATTGACCCAGAAAAGGCATTTGACAAAATCCAACACTCCTTCATGATAAAAACCTTCAGAAAACAAGGAATAGAAAGGAGCTTTCTTTAACAACATGATAAAGAGAATATGTGAAAAATTTGCAGTTAATATACCCCATGGTGAAAGACTGAAAGCTCCCCCTAAAATCAGAAACAGGACAAGGACGCCTGCTTTCACCACTTCTATTCAACACTGCACTGGAAGTTCTCTATTCAGATAAGTTAGGCAAGAAAAAAGTACTTCTGAATTGGAAATGAAGAAGTAAAATTTTCTCTGTTAAAAAATGACACAATCCTATATAGAGAAAATCTCAAAAAATTTGTAAGAAAGCAAAAAATTCACACAAATTTGCTAGATATACTATGATCAAAACACAAATATCAATTGTGTTTCTGTACATCTGCAATGAACAATCTGAAAAGGAAATTTAAGAAAGCAATTCTATTTATAATATCATCTAAATGAATAAATTACCTGGGAATGAATAAAGCAAGAAAGCAGGAGATTTTTATAAACTGAAAACTATAAAACATTGTTGGTTGAAACTAACAGAGGCTTTAAAAAATGGAAACACATCCCAACATTTCTTAGATGTCAATACCATCCAAGGATAGCTACAGATTTGGTACAATTTCTATGAAAATTCCAATAGCTTTTTTGGAATAAATGGAAAAGCTGGTTCTCAAATTCATATGGAATTATAAGAGGTACCAAATATCCAAAACAATTTTGAAAAAGAAGAAAAAAGTAGAAGAATCCACACATCCCAATTTTAAAACTTACTACAGAGCTACAGCAACCAAAATAGTATAGTGCTGGCATAAGGAGAAGTCAGGAAGTTTTCTAAGCAAAGGAGTTGGAGTGGCCTGATTTGGCCATCTGTGTTAGATTTCTTTGCCTGACAGACTTTGTTACTTTTGTTTGAACTCTCCAGAACACCTTCCATGGTACAGAGGACAGAGACTTGTTTGCCTGATGCATCACCTCGGTTGGTTGATTTCTTGACTGCCCCCCAGAGATAGATTATCACTTCTTTTCTTTACATTCTTCATGAGAAAAATTTGCACCAATTCCACTTTCCTTGGGTAATGCTTTTTTATAATCAGAAAGGGCATCCTCTTGTTTACTCTGCTATATGGCAATAAGAACCTCTAAAAGTCAGTAAGAACACAAGATATTTTCCATGATCCTGAGATAAATTTCAGTCATGACAGGAAGCTGGAAGCTCCTCAAGTGCTCCTTTTATAGCTCTATTTTCCTTTATCATTTCTGGAGCCCAGAGTTTTCATCCAGACACCACTCCTGCCATAGCACTTATCAATCCAATTTCAGAATAGGTTTTATTTGTCTTGTCAGAAAAATCCCCTGCGACAACCTACAACTGAATGAAGACTTACTTTAGCAAAACTTCAATTTCTCCCTTAATTTTAATCTTGCTGTCTGTAGAGCCAGCAGCACTAATCAACTACCTGTGCACAAGCATAACTGCTTGGTAATGCCTGGTCCCTTCGCTAGGGAGTCTAAGTGCCACCTTCTTTTGTTTTAGTTTGTTGTTTAAAAGAGAGGGTCTCTTTTAAACCCAGGGTTGCCCAGGCTATAGTGCAGTGGCACCATCATAGCTCACTGCAGGCTCGAACCCCTGGGCTTGAGTGATCCTCCTGCCTTAGCCTCCCAGGTAGCTGGGACCACCGGTGTGTGTCACTGCACTTGGCAAAAGTAGCACCTCCTAAACCACCCCCACCCCAAACACTCACTACGAGCAACTGTTGTCACTTAGCACTGGCTCCTCCATGATATTGACAAAGGATGAAGTAACAGGTTCTCTCATAGTGTGGGGAAAGAAAAAACCACTGGTGGGAACATCACAATTTCCAGGTTCACATTCTATTACAAATTCTAACAATGTGCCGTTGAGACTCTTTTTTCTAAAAATTAAAAGTTCAGTTGAGTGGAGACAAAAATGATAAACAGTATCGTTCACATGACTTGTCTTTATCCTGTGGTGCTTCTATCAAACCCCTCCTTGAATGGGCATCTATCCCTCACCAAGAGCTCTGCCATTTCTTTTTTTTTTTTAATTTTTTATTTCAGCATATTATGGGGGTACAAACATTAAGGTTACGTACATTGCCCTTGCCTCCCCTCCCCCCTCAAGTCAGAGCTTCAAGTGTGTCCATTCCCCAGACAGTGAGCATCGCACTCACTATGTATGTATATACCCAACCAACATTTTGGTTACATTTTATATCTTTGCCTCTCCCTAGCAAGGGTTAAGAGGTATGCCCTTCCCCTCCACAATGCTTACCACATCCCTCAGATGTGGGACTACCCCCCAACGCCCGAATCCCTGGTGAACACCACCACCCTTTGAACACCATAGTGTTAATCAGTCAGTACCAATTCAATGGCGAGTACATGTGAAGCCCATTATTCTGATCTTGTGTTACCTCACTTTGGATAATGGGCTTAAGCTCAATCCAGGATAATATAATTGGTGCTAGCTCGCTGTCATTTCTTAGAGTTGAGTAATATTCCATTGTAAACATATACCAGATTTTAATAATCCACTCATGAATTGACAGACACTTGGGTTGTTTCCAGGTCCTTGCAATAGTGAATTGTGCTGCCATAAACATTCAGGTGCAGATGTCTTTATAATAAGTAGAATGTCTTATGCTCTTTTGGGTAGATGCCTAATAATGCTATTGCTGGGTCGAATGGTATTTCTATTTTTAGCTCTTTGAGATATCTCCAAATTTTTTTCCACAAAAGTTGCACTAATTTGCACTGCCACCAGCAGTGTAAGAGTGTGCCTGTCTCTCCACATCCTCGCCAGCATTTGTTGTTTTGGGATTTCGTGATACAGGCCAATCTCACAGGACCAGAGCACATTCATTCTGCCATTTCTTAAAACAAAATCTATGTATGGTAAGTGGCTCTGGCTTTCCTTTGTATCTCCAATAGGGTCAAGTTTCCATGCAGAACAAAGAGCTAAATGAGCCTCCTTTCTCCCCATTGCTGAAGCCCTGAGCAGCATGATTCAAATGAATGTAGGACAAGGGCTTCCAGCATTCACAGGGCAGCCTCCTGGTCACAGGCATCTGCCAGTCATCTCTCAGCACCCCAACCTCTAAGGAAACTGAGGCTCCCAAAGATTAACTGGTTTTATTCAGGCTACACAGATGCTGGTGGCAAAGCCAGGATCCAATCTCCAGTCTGCGAGAATTCCTTTCCATGCCACCATGTTGGATTCCTCTCATATGCTCAGTCTTTGGATGGAATGCTTTCACTACCTGTGAATAAGTCTGGTGTATTTATCTGAAATCTCTTCCATAATGTGGTTTAATATATGGAGAAATGTAACTTAATCTTTTATAAAGAAGATATTGTCCACGTTCCTTGCATTGGATGTTTTGCAGCTGCCTTTGACCAAAAGCAGTGCTGTCCTGATGAATCTACTCCCTACAGTTAAGATGAACTAACCTACATGGCTTGAGGCACACAGGATGCATCTCCAGAGAATATCTCAACAGTTACTCACCACACATTTACCCTTCCACCCAGGAAAACTCATGAATGGGCTGTATGTACTATAGATAGTATATTACCCTGCCTGGCTCCCTTTAGTAAGTTTTCTCCTGAGTACTGGCCTTCAACTGCATAAAATAGGCCAAGTGAGATTCATCCCAAATAATCTAGGACTTCTAGTTACACCGCTACACTGTGGTTGTCTGTGGGGTAGTTCTAGAGCTCTCATTTCCCCAGGCATTGAGCCTCCAGTGTGCAAGTGCAGTGCCTCCTCCTGAGGAGCCCACAGCCCACAGCTGGGTGGGTGAGTAGGACAGGCAGCATGGGGTGAGTTGGCTTAGGAGGTCAGAATGAAGGTTATATTCTGTTATAGCACTATTCATAGGACGGTTGCCATAAGACCAAAAGGAAGGAGCGTCTAACAATATATGTAATGGTTTTATGGACTGTGCAGGTTTTCCATCATGAGAAAATTCCTATTCTTTCCAGTTGCCTTTTAAAATCCAGCAAAAGCAATATCATTGTTCATCATCCTTGTATTTTCCTGGGCTGCTTAGCAATCAGCCTAAACTTTCCATTCATATCTCTCACAGTT
Organism: Mirza zaza; assembly: GCA_008750895.1. Taxonomy (NCBI): domain Eukaryota; kingdom Metazoa; phylum Chordata; class Mammalia; order Primates; family Cheirogaleidae; genus Mirza; species Mirza zaza. The sequence continues at coordinate 101,045 of VSMD01025245.1, read as the reverse complement.
GTGCATCCAGCACTGCTTCTAAGGCCTCTGTGTATATGAAGTTATTCAATCCTCACAGCAACCTTGTGGGGGTACTGAGGCACAGAGCAGGTGCCCACCACAGAAAAGCACACTGAGTAGTGAAGCTATACTTAGAGCCAGGAAGATCTAGCTCCAGATCTGCTGTCTCCTCACTAGATCCAGGGAAGCAGCTATGAACTGCCCAAGATTCCAGCTCTGTCTCGGCATGAAGCTAATGGCTTCCTTTCAACACATGCAAGCTTCTGCATGGTTTCCAGTCAGGTTTAGGAAATGCTATGATTACATCAGGTGAGTAGTTTAAAAGAGCTGAGGTTAGAAAGAATAAAGGCAATTGAAACATAAGTGATCCTATTTCTAAGCACTTTTCCTCAAATAAGATTTTCCACCAGTGTTGACAGGCCAGTGTGGGCACGTGGGGCCTTGCTAAGTTGTCCCTCCCTCTCTGTCCTCCACCACCCCCACCTGTTCTCCGCCCAGGGGGCTGACTGATATGGACCACATCAAAAAATTCTCCTCCCCCAGGACTCCAGCTGAGCTCTGCCCTTTACATGAGAGAGTAGATTTGTTTATTTGTGAGTTCTTTAAAAATGGAATCATATCGTATGTACTCTTTTCTGACAGACTTTTATTTTGCTCAACGTGTTTGTGAGATACAGTCCTATTGTTACAGTTGCAGAAATAAATTCATTTGTATTTCTGTATACTATTCCACTGTATGATTATCCCACAATTTATTCATTCTAGGGGTTCTTAGATATTTCAGTTGTTTCCAGTTTGGGCTATTATACATAGTGCTACTATGAGCATTTTCAAACATGTCTTTTTGTGTGCATATGCACATATTTCTGTTGGGCATACAACTAAAAACAAAATTTCTTGGCAGTAGATATGCATTGTCCTAAACTTTAGTAGAGGCTGCCAGATCATTTTCAAAAGTCGTTGTACATAGATGCAATCTTATTAGCAATGTATGATGACACTCCACATTCTCGTAATACTGGGTATTGTCAATCTTTAATTTTAGCCATTTAGATATAGACATAATGGTATCAAAACTCACATTTTACTGATGACTTATAAGGTTTAGCACCTTTTCATATGCTTATTAATAATTTCAGTAATTTCAATATCCTTTTTTGTGAAATGTCTATTCAGGATTCCTGCTCACTTTCTATTGGGTGTTCTTACTGATCTATAGGTATTATTTTTATTTTTTAGATATAATTTCTAAATGTAACAATGGGTATATTTTGCACACATCTTTTTTTACTCTATAGCCTCTTTTTCCCTTATTTAATAGTGTCTTTTGAGGTTCCTAATTTTAAAGTAGTCAAAGTTATCCTTTACCATTAGCACTTTTTGCATCCAATTTAAGAAGCTGAGTCACATGGCAATGTCTTAGATGACATAATATGATCAGCAAAGATAGCCAGACAGATCCCTATTGTACAGAGGGACCACCAAACCTTGGAGAGATTTGCCTTCTTATACCAAATATGCAACTTGGGGAGGGAAGCATAAGGAACTGCAGTGTAGGTAGAAGCAGATTCACACTTGCCTGAACTGATGTGCCACCTGAGAGCTGATGAAGGGCGAGGGGGTAGCCAAATACCCTTTCCATCTTAAAGGGGAGCATTCCTACCTCCTGCACAGACGTGGCAGGGCCAAGACTCCAAGTCCATTGCTTGCCAGAACAAGTGGGCTGGTTCCAGCTTATCTTCAGTAAAAGTGGAAAAATTATCATTTTGCTCTGTATCCATCCCAATTCACCTCTAAAATGAAATGGAGAAGATTGTGGTGGCTGTGGGAGCAGGGGGTAGTACAGTGCTACAAATATGCAATTAAAGGGCCACAACTATGGCCAGGTGCAATGGCTCACGCCTGTAATCCTACCACTCTGGGAGGCCGAGGCGGGTGGATTGCTCAAGGTCAGGAGTTTGAAACCAGCCTGAGCAAGAGCGAGACCCCGTTTCTACTATAAATAGAAAGAAATTAATTGGCCAACTAATATATACAGAAAAAATCAGCCGGGCATGGTGGCACATGCCTGTAGTCCCAGCTACTTGGGAGGCTGAGGCAGAAGGATCGCTTGAGCCCAGGAGTTTGAGGTTGCTGTGAGCTAGGCCATGGCACTCACTCTAGTCTGGGCAACAAAGTGAGACTCTGTCTCAAAAATAAATAAATAAATAAAAGGCCACAACTAAAACTTTCAAGACATTCAAGGGCTACTGTGCATGGACGCTAGCAGGCTTCTCCAAATACTAGGACCCCTGATGAAAATATACTTACACAGAGGAGGGATCTTTGTCCTTGATACACATAAGTACCAATTATCCAGGCTGCACCCTGAGTGCCAGCTCACTCACAGTGGCAGGATAAACTTCTGGGTTGGACTGAGAGACAGCAGCGGCAATTACATGCAGTGAGTGCACTCATATAGGTCCCTGTGGCCATGGGAATGATAAACTGGACATGAGCTCTGCCCCGAGGACTGCAAAGTCTCATGGAGAAGACAGCCCCCATACAACCACTGTGAGGTACTGCATGACAACTACGCTAGCATCAGACACTAGGTGCCACAGTGTCTCTGAGGTAAACCCACACACTCTGCTGAGGGCATGGGTGAACCAACCAGAGCTTAACTTGACATTGTTCTGTGCACTCAAGCATATTTGAAGGATGATGAAAATCAAATAGCCTCTAAGGATCTTGACTGTCAAAACTGACATGAACTAGAACTTCAATGACAAACTCATGAGAATGTCAGCAAGAAAGGAAAGAGCTATAATTAATGTTTTCTTTACTTATTTTTATTTTTTTAAGTCTCAAAGTCAAATGATTTTCCAACCTCTACTTTAAAAAAATTAATTGAAGTGTTGACAATGTTCATGGTAAGTATTATTCACCACTCAAAACAAGACTCTGCTAACGTTTGTACTGAACGTTTGTACCCTCAAGACCTAGAAATGCAGTGATATTAAAAGTATGATTATGCCCTCTAGATATTATGAAAGAGTAGAATTAAAATTATGAATGATTAAAATTAATAATCCTTACACAAGAATAACTAAGCATTAGAAAGAATGCTAAATGCAGTTTAAGAATTCTCATTTTACATTTGTGTATTTTGGCTTTGTTAAAGAAGTCTGGCTCATTAAGACAGAGTTGGGCCATTCTGCGGGTGCATTAGGCACTGTTAGGGATTGTGCTTTATTCACTGGTGTCCCTAGTGCCTCTCACAGTGATTCGTGGGAGAAACACACACTCAACACTATTACATTAAGAAATGAATGAAAAAACAGCTAAAGTATCTGCATTAAACAAGGAATATAAATTCTCAAAATGCCATACTTGAGCTTTCTTGGAGAAGGTAACATTTGATCCTCGGTGTAGGTTTTCCTTTGGTCCCCCGGGAAGGCCTGCTGCCTGGAACCACATGGATCACTCACCACACAACGGCAGGGAGCTGCGTTCCACAGGAGCAGAGCCCCGGAGTTGGGCAACAGAACAGCCTGTCCCTGACAAATGCACCCAGATGTCCCTAGAGATCATAGAGCCTTGCCACTGGGACTGACCCATCACTTTTCAGGTTCCTTGAAATTCAGAAAATGCATTTTTCATTGATTCTGTCCATAACCACCAACATCCAGGCAGATTCTAGTCACTCCTCCTGCTTGGCCACTATGTAGTATTCTAATGCACAAGATAAGTCATCATGTCATGTAAAATCCTAAAAAAAATCTTTTAGAATGTGTTTTGTGTAGTGGTTCACTAGTAGATTGTCAGAGCTCCTCACACCTGTCACTCTTCTCCCTGCTGTACCCCAGGAAGGTCTCCCAGCCCCAGAGGTAGGTGGAGCTACAAGGCCAACAGGCCACTGGGCTGTGAGTAAATGAGACTGCCCTTCCCAGTGTGGCATTTAAGGCAGCTGTCAGCCCTCCACTGTCTCTTTCTTGCCAAGGTAACCCTGAAAACTGTGTGTTGATATGGTAGCATCACAAATCACTGGTGTCTCTGTTCAGCAGGGACCCCCACTGACAAACTAGACATGTACTGCCAGCAAGAAAAACCCTTTGTCATGTCAAACCGCTGAGATGCCAGGGCCAGTGTTTTACACAGCTTAACCCAACCCATCCTGATACATCTGAATATCAAATGCACAGGATATAAGTAAGATAATGTGTTTGTGTGTGCAAATGCTGAAAGAAGAACTAGGTCAGTCATGTTTTCAGTTGTTGAGTTTTGTTCCAGTTAGCTATCATTCACTAACCAGAACACCTTATTTCCAAAACTAAGCTTTTGTAAAACTGGTTTTTTTTTTTATAATTACAAGTTCCAGAAGTGAATTGCCACAGCATTAATCTTTCAGAATTTACTTAAATTTTTGTTAAAATTACTAATGTTGAGGAGTTGAAACATGACCACAACATTGCTTCAGGAAAGCCAAGTGACATTTTTGATACAACTTATTCTTCCTAGCATATGACTCCAAAGTTAGAGATTTCCAGAATTCTAAAAGGAATAATCTCTTGGTCCCAATATTTCTAATAACTCTGTAAGTATGGTTTCTCTAAATTTTGTTTTCTATAAGCAAATATGAATATCTTCTTTCTTATTAATGCTAGGGGAAATATAATTTATATAAAAAATAATGTTAATATATATTGAGACAACTTAGAATGTTAAGGTTAATGACCAAAAGTGTAGGTAGTAATCATGTGATCTGAGAGTTTTAACAATTCTCTTGATGAAATGTACATATAACATCTTACTCTTCCACTAATAACTCTCAGGTATTTTTACTTAAATGGACCACTAACATTTCTGAAAATTCATTGGTTTAGAAGGTAATGCAGTTCCCTACCAAAACCATCCAAACTTTTAAAAACCTCAGCAATCCTACTGTTATGTGCAGACCTAGGTGATACAAGCCACCTGGAATGAAAAATGAAGGGAGAAGTGTTCGTTAAGTTGTTGGCTCTGCCCCCAATTCATTAACCTGTGTGTACCTCAATGGAGGATATTGACTGCATTTATTCAAAACATAATGGAGCTAATAAAAGGAGAAGACCACAATGAAAAATAAAAACTAATGTTTGGAGAATCAGAGCCAAGACACAACCAACTTTGTGAAATGCTTCAATAAGTTCCTATCAAGGCTGTTATTTTAAGCAACTGGAAGAGAGGAGCTAGCCTTAATCACCTGCATATCTCGTCATAGCTGCATGGGGCTTGAGAAGTGTAGTTCAGTTAAACTGGTAAAAATGCTCCAGCTACATGTACTCACCAGAAAATTGGTTTCACTGATCAACACCTAAGTGGACATATAGGAATAACATTTATTGGGCAGATGGAGGGGGAGGGGATGGGTATATACATACATAATGAGTGCAATGCACACCATCTGGGGGATGGACACGCTTGAAGCTCTGACTCTGGGAGCGAAGTGGGGGGAAAGGCAACACACATAACCTAAACATTTGTATCCCCATAATATGCTGAAATAAAAAATAATTTTAAAAAAATGCTCCAGAGTCAGTGACAAATTACTTTTACAGCAAAAAAAAAAAAAGCAGGTTGTTGTTACTGTATATCACAGTTAAAATTGTCAAATAGATGAGAAAACAAGTTTGCATGTTATTTAGTAAAAGAGTATTTCTGAACAGCAGGTGCTTGGAGATGCAGCTGTCAGCAGAGGGAATGTGGGGTGGTGGTTCTGAAGACGATGGAGGGTGACTCTCTGAAGAGCCACACGTAAGTGACTGAGAAGCGTCCTGTACCCAGCTTCGGGAGAGTATCCCAACCCCCACTCCATTCAGGCCAGCCTCTCATCTCCACTGAAAGGAGGAATGAGGTTATAAACTCATGCATTACATACTTAAGTTACTCTTACTCTCTTGGCCTTTTTCTAAGACCAATATTCACCAGCTAGTCAAGGTTCTCAACAGCTTTGTGGAGAGATGTCACTGGTCACCAGTGATTAATGGACAAAAATCATATCCCTCAGGAAGGGAAACAGTCTTTGTTGATAATGATGCAACAATTATCTGCAATCACAGCCACTTCAAAGCTCAGCCATAGAATGATGTCTGTAGAAATAACAAAGTAAAGACTCTAAAAATCTACTCCTCCACAAAAGCAATGACAACACTGGCAAAAGTATTCAAAATCAACTGTTCTGGAGCTCTGTAAATTAACCAAAACCTTGCAACAATACAGGGGAGTGTTTATTCAAGAAAAAAACAGCTGAATATTGATAATCAAGTCTTGTTGGCATTTTAACTTGCCTGATTCTCAACCCTGATTCTCCTCAGTGCAAAGGTAGCTTTGAAAACAAACGGCCCCAAATTATGGTGAAAACCAGCAGCCTAGCAGCCCTTGAAAGGGACAGAACAGAGCTGGAGCTCTCTAAAAGCCCAATCCCCAGAAAAATGTCACTATTTGACTTGCCTGGAGTTCTCTGAAAACTTCCACTCCCAGAGCTTTACTTTATTTAACCTAAGAGCTCACTTACTGTGAACAGCTTTTCCCAAGGCATTTGTTGAAAAAATCAGTGGTGACTGTTTACTCTCTCAGCTATCTGAGGCAGCAATAACAGTTGGAGCTGTGAAGAAATAACCAAAAAACTTAAAAAGAAAGCTGGAGAATGAGATATCCACAGGGAACTTTGAAAAGCTCCCATGAATTCCTGGGAATCTAGAAGGCTATGGGCACTTGTAATGTTGTGCACATGTCCAGGAAAAACATGAGAAGACCAGGTACTAGATGTATTCAACAAAAACTTTAAATCTATTATTTTAAATATGTTCAGAGAAATAAAAGAAACCATCTCTAAAGAACGAAAGGAAAGTATTAAAATGTTGTCTACCAAATAAAGAATTACAATATCACCATCAAATTGGTTTTAACTGATCAACACTTAAGTGCATCTATAGTAATAACATTCATCGGGTGTTGGGCAGATGGGAGGGGGAGGAGGAGATGGTTATATACACACCTACAGGAGGTGGTGTGCACCATCTAGGGAATGGACACTCTTGAAGCTCTGACTTAGGTGGGGCAAGGGCAATATATGTAACCTAAACATTTGTACCCCAATAATATGCTGAAATTAAAAAAAAAATTTTAAGAATTAATTACAATAAAGAAACAGAAATTACCAAAAAAGAAACAATAGAAATTCTGGAGTTGAAAAGGTTAACTGAATTTAAAAATTTACTAGTGGATCTCAACAGCATATTTAAGCCAACAGAAAAAATAATCAGTAAACTTAAAGATAAGTCAATTGAGATTTTCTAGTCTAAGAAAAAGAGAGGGGAAAAAAAGAATGAACAAATACAAACAGAGCCTCAGAGACCTGTAGGATACCATAAAGAGTAAGAACATATGCATAATAGCGGTCCCAAAGGAAGGGAGGGAGGGAGAGGGGAAGAAAGAATATTTGAGAAAATAATGGCCAAAAATTTCCCAAATGTGATTTAAAAAAACAAACAAAAAAACCCATAAATCCCAACAATCCAAGAATCTCAATCAAGTCCATACAGAATAAACTCAAAAAAATCCCCACCTAAAGACATCAAAATCAAGCTGTTGAAAGATAAAGAGAGAATCTTAGAGCAATGAGAGAGCAATGACTCATCACGTACAAGGGGCCCTCAATAAGATTAAAGATGATTTCTAATCAGAAACCATAAAGGCTAGATGTCACTGGGATAACATAGCAAAGTGCTAAAAAATAGGACTGTCAACGAAGAATTTCATATCCAGTCAAACTATCCTCCAAAAATAAAGAAATAAAGACATTCCCAGATAAACAAAAACTAACAAAATTCATTTCTAGCACCCCCTTCATACAAGAAATACTAAAAGAAGTTTTTAAGGCTAAAATGAAAGAACTTTGTAACTCAAATCTACATGAAGAAATAAATAGCATTGATAAAGGTATTTATGTAAATAAATATAAAAAGCAAAATAAAAATAATTTTTGTCTATAATTTATATGATTTAAAAGATAACAACATAAAATAATAATTATAAAATTGTGTTGATGAACATAAAAGGTATAAAGATAAATATGTATAACAATAATGACACAAAAAACAGAGAAAAGCTATATAAGAGAAAAGTTCTTTTATGGATTCAAACTAAGCTGGAACTAATCTGAACTGGATTGGTTTTGTTTGTTTTGTTTTGCTTTGCTTTGCTTTGCTTTTCTGAGATAGGGTCTCACTCTGTTGCCCAGGCTGGAGTACAGCGGCGTGATCATATGGCTCACTGTAGCCTTGAACTCCTGGGCTCAAGCAATCCTCTCACCTTGGCCTCTGAAAGTGCTGAGATTACAGGTGTGAGCCACTGCACCAACCAGAACTAGATTGTTATAAATTAAAATGTTCATTGTAACGCCCAAGGCAACCGCTAAGAAAATAACTCAAAAAATAAAGTAATGGGGAATTAAAATGGTACATTAGAAAATACCTATTTAATGCAAAAGAAGGGAATATTTGAGAAATAGAAGAACAAAAAGATCTAAGGCATGTAGCAAATAAATACCAAAGTGGCAAACTAAATCAGTAATTACACTGAATGTAAAATATTAAATATTCCAATCAAAAGGCAGATATTTGTAGAATAGATTTTTTAATGTCCCAAATATATGCTATCTACAAGAGATTCGCTTTAGAGTTTTAGATACAACCTAGTGGAAAGTAACATTATAAAAAAAGATATACCATGTAAACCATAACCAAAATAAATCTAGAGTGGCTATGCTAATACTAGATAACATTAACTTTAAGACCAAAATAAATTGTTACTGAAGATAATTTATTTTATAATGATAAAATGGTCAATTCATCAAGAAAACATAAATATATATGCATCTAATAACAGAGCCTTAAAATAAATGAAACAAAAAATGGGTAGAATTAAAGGAGACAATAAACAATTCAACAATAATAGTTGGGGATGTCAGTATCTCAAATTCAATATTGGATAGAATACCAAAAGACAAAATCAACAAGGATATAGAAGACTTGAAGAACACTATAAAACAATCAGGTCTAATAGACATTTATAAAGCTCTCCACCCAGCAAGAGCAGAATATACATTTTTCTCAAGTGCACATGGAACACTTTCCAGAATAGATCATGTTAGTCCATAAAACAAGTATCAATAAATTTTAAAGGGTTGAAATAATACCAAATATGGTTTCTGACCATAATGGAATGAAATTCAAAATCAATAACAGAAGGAAATTTGGGAAATACACAAATATGTGTAAAACACTATACTCCTTAAACCAATGAGTCATAGAAGAACTCAAAAGTAAAATTAAAAATACTTTGAGGTGATGGAAATGAAAACACGTTATAATAGAATGTATGGGATACAGATAAAGCAATGTTTAGAGGAAAATTGATAGTTATAAACACCTCTATTCAAAAAGAGGGGCTGGGCGTGGTGGCTCACACCTGTAATCCTAGCTCTCTGGGAGTCCAAGGTGGGCGGATCGTTTGAGCTCAGGAGTTCAAAACCAACCTGAGCAAGAGCGAGACCCCATCTCTACTATAAATAGAAAGAAATTAATTGGCCAACTAATATATATACAAAAAATTAGCCGGGCATGGTGGCGCATGCCTGTAGTCCCAGCTACTCAGGAGGCTGAGGCAGGAGGATTGCTTGAGCCCAGGAGTTTGAGGTAGCTGTGAGCTAGGCTGATGCCACGGCACTCACTCTAGCCTGGGCAACAAAGTGAGACTCTGTCTCAAAAAAAAAAAAAAAAAGTGTTCAAAAAGAGGAAAGCTCTCAAATCAATATTCTAAACTTCCATGTTAAGAAACTTAAAAAAGAGGGAAGCAGAATAAAAGAAATAGTAAAGATTACATTGGAAATAAATAAAATAGAGACTATAAAAACAATAGAGATAATCAATAAAACTAAAAGTTGGTTCTTTGAAAAGATCAACAAAATTGACAAACCTTTAGCTAGACTGATCAAGAAACATAGGAACACTACTACCAACCTTACTCAAATAATACTATGAAAAATTCAAATTAGATAGCCTAGATGAAACGAACAAATTCCTAGAAATATACAAACTACTGACACTGACTCAAGAAGAAACAGAAAATCTGGGGGAAAAAAATCACAATTAAAGAGATTGAATTAGTAATTAAAACACTTCCTATAAAGACCAGACCCTTCTCTGATGCCATATATAAAAACAATGAACTGGAGACCTAAATGGAAGAGCTAAAACTATAAAAGTCTTAGAAGAAAACTGAGGCATATATCTTCATGACCTTGGATTTAACAATGTTTTGTTAGATATGATACCAAAAGTACAGGCAACAAAGAAAAAAATAAATTGAACTTGGCCGGGCGCGGTGGCTCAAGCCTGTAATCCTAGCTCTCTGGGAGGCTGAGGTGGGCGGATCGTTTGAGCTCAGGAGTTCGAGACCAGCCTGAGCAAGAGCGAGACCCCATCTCTACTATAAATAGAAAGAAATTAATTGGCCAACTAATATATACAGAAAAAATTAGCCGGGCATGGTGGCACATGCCTGTAGTCCCAGCTACTTGGGAGGCTGAGGCAGCAGGATTGCTTGAGCCCAGGAGTTTGAGGTTGCTGTGAGCTAGGCTGACGCCATGGTACTCACTCTAGCCTGGGCAATAAAGTGAGACTCTGTCTCAAAAAAAAAATAAAATAAAATAAAAAAATAAATAAATTGAACTTCATCAAAATTGAAAACTTTTATGCTTTAAGAAGGACACCATCAAGAAAGTTGACACACATACACACATACACATACACGCAATATCCAAAATAGACATAGAACTCTTACAGCTCAACAATAAAAAGGCAAATAACCCAATGAAAAAATGGACAAAGCTTATGCAATATGTTGTCCAGCAATAGTAAAATAAAGAAAAAATATGATAAAAAAATTTTTAATAAAATTAAAAGAAAATTGGACAAAGGATTTGAATAGACATATCTGCAAAAAAGATATATAAATAGACAATAAACACATGGAAAGATGCTCAACATCATCACTCATTAAGGAAATGCAAATCAAAACTCTGATGAAATATCACTTCACATCTAGTGGTATGGACATAATCAAAAAGACAAACAATAACAAGTGTTGGTTAAAGTGTGGAGAATCAGAGCCTTCATCCATCACTGTTGGGAATATACAAAAGTGCATCCACTGTGGAAAAACAGTCTGGCAGTTTTTCAAAAAGTTAAACTTAGAGTTGTCCTGTGACCTTGCCAATTCCACTCCTAGGTATATACCCAAAAGAACTGGAAACACATGTCCACACAAAAACTTGAACATGTATGTTCATAGCAGCATTATTCATAACAACAAAGTGTGAAGAAAAAACAAATGCCAATTAGTTAATAAATAGATAGATAAATTGTGATCTATTTTTTATATGTGATATAATAGAAAAATATATATTATATGTATATGAATACAATTCAGTCATAAAATGAAATGAAGCACTACTACATGCTGCAACATGAATGACCCTTGAAAACATTATGGTAAGTAAAAGAAGCCTGACACAAAAGATCACATATTAAATGATTCCATTAAATGAGATGTCCAGAATAGGCAAATCCATAGAAACAGAAAGTAGGGTTAGTTTCTGGGGACTGGGGGTCAGGGGAGAAGGAGAAAATGGGAAGTTAGTGAGGGACTTCTAATGGGTACAGGGTTATTTGGGGCATGATCAAAATGTCCCAGAATTTGATACTGGTAAGTATTGCACAACTTTGTGAATATACTAAAATACATTGAGTTATAAACAATTTCACAAGCTGAATTATAGGCTATGTGAATTCTATATCTCCAGTTTTTTTAAAAAACTGAGCCATTCTCTCTCTCCCATGATTTCATTTCTTCAGTGTTATGGTGAATGTGGTGATTTTGCCCACAGTGAGAACAATAAGGAAAGTAGTTAATTTTTCTAACTGATTGAAAAATCCAAGATCCATTTATGTTATTTTTATCATCATTCTGAAATAATCATGTGGATATTTACATTCACCAAAGATGAATACTTTGCTAAAAGCCCAGACTTCACCACTACACAATACATCCATGTAACAAAACTGTACTTGTACCCCCTAAATCTATAAAAATAAAAAATAAAAGATAAATACTTGATAAAAACTAGAACGGAGCCATCCAGGAATTTAAATATTTTTGTTATCAGGTTAACACAAACTGTATGTAATATTTGCCTTATAGACTCTATATATATCAGGGCTTTTTTCTAATATGCCATAGCCTTTTCAGTTAGAGCTCCTCATTTCTTTTGTAGATTTCATTAGGCCTTTCATCTGTACTTGGATAACAAAAATCATCACATTTGGCTTTACAGTTTGGTACCCTTGGCTTATCTTTGCTTCAGACTATGAGAGCTCTGAAGATCTTATTGTCTAATTAACTACGTACTCCTTGCTGCAACTAATAAGACTCCCTGTGCAGAATAAATATAGATCCATCTCCCTCTTTCTAAAAGAAGACCTAAGAGAACAGGGACTGGGTTTTTATGTTCACTACTCTATCCCCAACCCCTAGATCATGGCCTGCATTTGTTGTACAAATGTATAAGTGAATGAATGGATAAATTATTGATTTAATTGAAATGAATTACCTGCTAGAAACTGGAGTGACTACAAAATATGTTAGGAAGTTTGGGAAATCTGTCCAGCTCATAATGACCCCCATCCTCTAAGAAGTATGCCCTCAGCCTCCCCACCCAGGCCATATTTTACCTTATACCCCTGCTCTCCTGGTCATAATTCTCTGTGCTAGGAAAGGAAAGTAACCAACCTGGGCCAATCAGACTCTTCACCTGGGAGTTTGGGATTCAAAATAGCCATTTCCCTGTGTGTGGCTGAAACTGAGGTCCTATAAACTGGGAAATTAATGGGGTAACTGCTATTCTGCTGTGAACAGAAAAAAAGATGATATAACAGGGTCACGGAGAAGCATGCAGTTAAGAGAGAGCACTAAGGATGCTTGGGCAGTCGGGTGCCCTCTGTCTGAAGGCCTGTCCTCTTCAGAGCCTGCCCCCTGCAGGCCCCATTGTCCCTTGAAGTCTGTCAGCCCATTATCATTCTAATAATCCTCTATTTTGCTTAAGACAGACCAAGGAGATTGCTTTATTTGTAGCTAAAAATACTTTCACAAAGACAACAATAAAATTGCTCAACAATAGGGACACTAAGAACACTGAAGAGACCAGCAATATCAAAACCATAATCATGGAAATAATTACCAGAAAATTTCCCAGAATTGAAACCTAATCAAATATATCCTGAGAGAATCTGGAAGTACATTCTGAACTAATTATCAAAGGAGCGGACCTAGGAAATGCTAATCAAGGTCATAAATTTTAAAGCCAAGATAAAATTTTAAATCTTGCCTCACCGATTCGTTGCATAGTTTCATAATCAGTTATCCACAATCCCAAAGTATGGAAGAGCGGAATTTTTAAATAAATTGTATGTCAAAATTCAACAAAATCTGACTTGAACCGAAATGAGGCTATTTGTGGTCTTTATTTGTTATACTTTATGTAAATATTCATGTTTCGCTGCATAAATATTAATGCTTGGATGCCAGGGTGCTGGCCCTGAACCTCCCAGGGCATGTTACATTACGTACAATTCAGTATGTATACTAAAATACAAACAATACAAATACAAATGTATTTCTAAAATACAAACAAAAAATATCTGAATTTGAAAGATATCTGACACCAGAAAGTTCATACAGGAACTGTGGACCTCTATGGATCAACTGACCAATCTTGAGTTAGTTCTAGTGTATTGTGAGGTGAAGGCCCTTGCACATTGGAGAGTTATCTCTTTGCCAGATGGATGTGATTGTGGCCACGGCCCTTATTTACTTTTCTTCACTGTTGTGCCACCTCTTGCATGTCTTTGGATCGCTTAGGGCTCTCCTCTTACCCAAAGCCAGCTTTGTGAGGACACCCCATCCTCACACAAGTGCACCCTGGCAGGTTCTGCCTGGAGTTCTGCTGGAGTTCTGCCACGGATACCTGCTTCCCACCAGGGGCTTCTCCATCGGTGCTGCTACATGGCCTTTGGCATGTGCCAGACAGACACTGTGCAAGTTGGCATGCCACAGAGAAGAACTCTGACCAATGGGAGCCAGCAGGTAAGTGTTCCTGCTGCCTCCCACTCAACCCCACAGACAGTCCTGAGATGCAGCTCATGCTCCTTCTCAGACAGTCCTCTGGGATGGAGCAACCAGCGCCCCATGTGGTGGCCAGCACACTGATGCAGCCTGGTTTGGCTTCCTCTCTTCACTGGCTGCCTCCACACTATTCACTTCCCTTCCCCAGGGAACATAAAATTATAATAAATTTTGTTTGGAGAATAAACATTTAAACATACATAAATAAATAAATAAAATGAAAGTTTCACATTAATCAATTTTTTTTAAAGTCCAATATAGTTACAGATGTGACTTTAAATTTTATAAGTATCATTCTTAGTACAAAGACCATTGCCAAATGCTACCAAAATTGCATGTAAGCTCTCATATAATTCCAGTTTTTAAAATGACTGCAATGTTCTTTTAAGGCAGGATCTCAAATAAAATTAGGAACAAAATAAGCTATGAACACCCAAAAGACTTTTCTAACAGAAGCCTTTGCCCATAAAACACCAGTTTTATTGTATTAGTTTAATTACCAGTGGTGACTACCTAACATTCTTGTAGTGATTAAAGGTTCACAATGTTAAAATTATATTACGTCTGTGTTATAATCAAAAATAATTACACTGCAACAATTTCTAAATGTAATCCACCAAATGCAATCAAAATTCATGACATTGCTACCACTCCAGCTTTGGCATTCTTCATTGCTTCAGAGATTCTAAGTGTATCAGCTCTCAGGTGTGGATAAATAACACCTGCCAGTGCAGAACCAAGTCCAGGCTGCCTGGCAAGTTGGATTTGAGATTCTTTAGGGAAAAAAATTCCAAAGGCTGTGAACACATAACATAAAGCTGGACACCCAGTCAAAAGCATGTACCTCATGTACTATTTTTGAGACCCTAGAATTATAGCTTCTTTACATAAGACAGAAAGGGGAAATGGGAAGAAAAGGGTTTCTGATAGCATCTGGGACCCCAAGCAATGATGTGATGTGAATAATGAAGCTGGCCACATTATGCATCTTACAAATTTAAGAGTCTTTGCTTCCTGCAGCAGTTAACATTCCTCAAATTTTGCAGTAAAGCACGTTTTTATAAAAATTAAGATAAAATAAGATATTTTAAGCATCTTAGCAGGGCTCACTTTTGAAGAAAAACTATAGGTTAAGCTTTGGTTAAAGAGTAGACTCTTTAACACCTAAAATGAACCTTTCTCATAAACCTATGCCTTCATGTGGGGTAGGCTTTGGAAGAGGTTTTTACTTTGTTTTATTTTATTTTTTAATTTTTTATTGTTATTTTTTTCCAGAATATTACACAGGTACAAACGTGTAGGTTACATATATCATCGCCTTAGCACCGCCAGAGTCACAGCTACAAGTGTGCCTGTCCCCCAGATGGTGCACACCGCACCCATTCGGTGTGCATATACCCATCCCTTCCTCCCCACCCACCTGTACAACACCCGATGAATGCTAGTACCATATGTGCACATAAATGTTGATCAGTTAGTACCATTTTGATGGTAAGTACATGTAGTGCTTGTTTTTTCCATTCTTGTGATACTTCACTTAGGAGAATGGGCTCCAGCTCCATCCAGGATAATACAAGAGGTGCTAGATCACCATTGTTTTTGTGGTTGAGTAGAACTCCATGGTATGCATATACCACATTTTATTAATCCACTCATGTATTGATGGGCACTTGGGTTGTTTGCACATCCTTGCAATTGTGAATTGTAATGCTATAAACATTCGAGTGCAGATGTTTTTATTATAGAAAGCCTTTTTTTCCTTTCAGTAGAAGCCCAGTAATGGGATTGCTAGATCAAATGGTAGGTCAACTTTTAGCTCTTTGAGGTATCTCCATATTACTTTCCACAGAGATTGTACTAGTTTGCAGTCCCACCAGCAGTGTAGGGGTATTCCTATCTCTCTGCATCCATGCTGACATTTGCTGTTTTGGGACTCTTTAATAAAAGCCTTTCTCACTAGAGTTAAGTGATAACTCATTGTGGTTTTGATTTGCATTTCGCTGATGATTAGAGATTTTGAGCATTTTTTCATATGTTTGTTGGCCATTTGTCTTCTTTTGAAAAGTTTCTTTTCATGTCTTTTGCCCACTTTTTAATGGGATTGTTTGATTTTTCCTGAGTTCTGTGTAGATTCTAGTTATCAGCCCTTTATCAGATGTGTAGCATGTGAATATTTTATCTGATTCTGTAGGTTGTCTATTTGTTCTGATGAGTTTCCTTGGCTGTACAGAAGCTTTTTAATTTGATCAGGTCCCATTTATTCATTTTTGTTGTTGCTGTGATTGCCTTTGGGGTCTTCCTCATAAATTCTTTCCCTAGGCCAATGTCTATAAGAGTTTTTCCAACATTTTCTTCTAGAATTCTTGTAGTTTCATGCCTTAGGTTTAAGTCTGTTATCCATCATGAATTGATTTTTGTAAGGGGTGAGAGGTGCGGATCCTGTTTCAGTCTTCTGCAAGTGGCTATCCAATTTTCCCAGCACCATTTATTGAATAAGGATTCTTTTCCCCAATGTATATTGTCAAAAATCAGATGGCTATATACGAATGGTTTTATATTTGGGTTCTCAGTTCTGTTCCATTGGACTATGTCTCTGTTCTTGTGCCAGTACCATGTTGTTTTGGTTACTATAGACTTGTAGTATAGCTTGAAGTCTGGTAAATTGATGCCTCCCAATTTATTCTTTTTGCTTACGGTTGCTTTTATTATATGGGGTCTTCTCTAGTTCCATACAAAGCACCTTTTGTTTTAAATAATGACACCAATAGAGATAACTGTGAAATTGATACAAAAACTCAAAGGGAAGTTGAGAATGTCCATGGAAAGTGGAGGATGCCAAAGGTTGATACTGTTGGTGGCAAGCTCCATCTAAAGGAGAGCTATGTCTCAGGTGGGGACAGGCCCATCCTCGACACAGGGTTGGAGAGAGAGGAGAGGTATGAGAGCTGTAGCACAGCAAAATGAGAGAGAAGACACTGGCAGGAGAGCATGGGAGAGGCAATTTGCTGCGTGGGGAAAACATGTGCTGGACGCACCGTCAGACAAGGAGAGTGAGCCTGTGCAGAGCTTTTGCAATTCTCCAGGCCCTCATAGGGTATCATTTAATTGATTTAATCATTATGTGGAGCTGCACAGAAGGCACACCTGGCCTTGCTAATGGGACTTTATGTGTCTTCTGGGAACATTTTAAAGATGTTGGACCCTGGAGGTGCTGAGGACCCATGGCACTGAGTTGGCAGGGGCTGGAGATGCACATATCTCCACCCTCACCCTCACCCTCCTCCTCCTCCTCCTCTTCCTCCTCCTCCTCCCCCCCCCCAAAAGGAAACAAAAAGTGAAGCCTTTCTTCTTTCCACCTGCTGCGTGCGGCAACCACCCTCCATCTCGGCTCTCTCTGGCCTCCTCACCAGCACAGCTGCTCATGAGTAATGCCAGTGTCTGGGAATGCACTCTGAAACCTGCCTATCCAGACTGTGATATCAATTACAAAGCCTATCAACAAAAGCTAACAAAAAAATTAGACTCACCAAGATCCAAATGAATGCCAGGGACAAATGAATTGAGAAAGAAGGTGAAGATAACGAATCCCAACACCGTCAGGCATTTGGCAAGCAGAATCCTGTCTGATATCCTGTGCTGTCAGAGAGAAGAATACAACTCATTTACTCAGTACAACCTTCTGACTCCTGCAACGTGTCCATAATCCTACGTGACTCGAATCACTACACTTCTGATGATGAAAAATATAACCTCTCAAACTTGAAAGAAGATAACAAGGTAATTGTTACAAGGAAAACTTTATAGATTCAGGATTTTAGCATTTTGAATATTTATGAAAAATAAGCACAAATGATATAAAATGCAGTACAGCTCTTTTACACAACATCTGACTAAATGGTGGGATTAAGACCACTGGGACTTAGGGATGCTGTGTCTGAGGCTGTGAGAGGATAGGAGGTGAAGGAATTGCCTGAGCAGAAGCCTGAAATAAGTGTAGATGTTAACTGCCTAGTTGGGGGACATGTATCAGTGATCTGGGAGTACAGAAAAGCATGCTCCAACCTCAGAGCCTAAGGGGTCTCATGCATGAAAAGCTGCGCAGGGCCTGACATGAAAACGTCTCATGGCTGTAGAGGTCAATTGTAATATGTCAGCCCGACAGAAGGATCTCAAGGCTTCCATGGTATTTGAACACTGGGCCAAGTTCCTTCTCACCCTTTCTCTCAACAATGCCTCAGTTAATGTAAAACCAGGCTCCCAGTGGAAAGCATGTAGTTTCTTTGCTCCTTTGGTCGCAGCTACTAAAGTTAAAGATTGATATCCATGTACATAGCTTGAGCATGGATAAAATCAGTTTACCTTGAGCAAAAGGGTTGTACCTACTGAAGAATTATGTGTTTTTCACTTCTAGAAAGGAGAAGGAAATTAACTAGCACACGTTGTGATTTTGTGGGGGAGCCTCGAAAGCTTTGATCATTGTATCCTATGGTTTTTTCACATGAGATCATTGTACTTTGCAATATGGCAAAGAGAATAAAAAGCAAGTGCTGGGGTTCAGTCACTGCCACCTTGGCATGGGAGTGCTGGTGGTCCCCTGACCTCCCCGCTTTCTTAAATATTATTTCTGTGTCTGTGTCTTTCTTCTCTCATCTCTTACAACACACTCTGCCAGGGAACCCTATCTTTATCGGGGATGTTGCGAACCCCCAATAACTAAACAGCTTTTCAATAGAATGTGGAGATTGTCGAGCTGCTCCTTACCCTGCCCCAGCATTAGGTAAGCTGACATGTGTATTTCCACAGGAGCCTGAGTGGTCGCAGCACTTTAAGTTCAGCTTCCCTTCCCTATTATGCAAAGCCAGGCTCACGATGGCAATGAGGTTCAAACATTCTCACAACACCATGACCCCACATGAGGCCGTGCTCTTTCATGCAGTGTTCACAAGGACCCTGGAATGCAGGTGGTGCTCCCTCCCCCGCCCCCATACCTGGGATGACACTATGATTCCCAGACACTCGGGCAGAGGGGAGCACTGAAGGCACACCGTCCTCTGCAGCGCCTCAATGACCCTCGGAGTCACAGGGCAAGAGGGGGCACTTTCCCCCTGAGTCCCTGAAGCACACAGTGTTCCACAGCCATGGCATGCTGGGCCAGGGCAGAGAGCATGCTCAGATGGGCTAACAGGCCCCCTATGTGAATCAGCCCCATGCTGTGAACTGATATCTTGAGTGTGGTCCCACCAGCACATCTGTGTACCTCTCTGTCTAAATAAGTTTATATAAATATATATCTCTATGATTACAGGTATCTATAGATTTATAGTAAATATAGCTATATATAATCATAGATCACTATATCTATCTAGACTTAGATAGCTATGGACATATAGGTACATACAGGTAAAGTAGAGCCACAGATAGATTTTTCTCTCTCTGTTCCTCTGGTCACACAGTTAAAGCTGCTGCCACCAAAAACACAAGCATACCCCTGCGTGTCGCTCGGCCACCCCGTGGGACTGCCTGCTGGGCATCTGTCCTCCTTCCTGCCCCCTGAGAAGGCTCCTAGCTCATCTTCCCCAGCCCACCTCCAAGGAAGGCCAATTTTGCCTCATGTTTCTGTGCTGAAGAATTAGAAGCAAAGGGTCATGGCCAGAAAAAAACAAGCACTCAGAAAAGAGTGATGTGGGTTCTCGCCAGGTGCCAGGGGAGACACCACAAACCTTCTCTGAGGGCACATAAGCCCTAGAAAGCGGGCCCTGTCACAGCCAGCTCAAAGACTGGAGATGGAGGAGCAGGCAGGTAAGGAGTGTTCCAGCCTCATTCAGCTGGTGCACATGGTGGTTTCTTTTGGGTGTCTGTCAGAGTTGCTCCTTTTGGCTATCTGGGGTCATTTCAGTAGTAATTCTTGGACACAATAAAGGGATATTTCCAAGCTCTTGCCTCTGCCTTTCATCTCTCCCCAGTCCTTGGCCACCAGGTGCATGGAGTGGTTCACAGTCTCTTCTCTAGCTCCTGGTTAAAATGACGCAGTCCAGCACAGCAGGCAGGGTCCGTACACATGTGGTGCCCACAAGTGTGTCCTAGCTACACCCTTCTTCTCTAACCCTGACCACTGTATGGGACTGAGCGTGTGAACACAGCCCACAAGCCCAAAGCCATTAAAGAACATGTTACCCACCAGGACCCCAACACCTAAATGTCCTTTAGCAAAAGACAAAATTTTTCTGTCATAATTAGAGAGTTTCTATCATAATTTCTATCATAATCCCTCCCTAGAAAATAAACTTTCATGGATTTGAAATTTCACTGAGATGCAAACTACTCATAGCACATGTTGAGCAGAGCTCTCTCGGCTGGGAGAGGGGCCCTATGTTTCCACAGATGGGCTGAGAAAGTCTGCCATGGCAAGAAAATAAACGAAAAAAAACAAAGTGAGCTCTGCCCCCAGAAGTCAGAGCTATCGGCAGGACACATACAAGTCCTGTGTCTGTCCCCAAAGCTGTTCGGTCACACGCGGCATGCCTCGCAGGTCTCAGCTGCCGTCACCTCTCTGCAAGATGAGAATCTGCAGTCCTGCCTTTCAGGGACTGGAGGGGGCTGGGGAGTCACCGGCACCAGCGCGGAGGGCGAGCCCTATGTGTCTCTCTAGGGCATGCGTGAAGGGCATCTCAAAGTTCATACCAAAGTTAATTTCAATTTCCTGACAGAATAAGCCCACCCCCCACCCGTCCCATTAACTCAGAAATAAACAACGTCTTGTGAACAACGACAAGAATACAAAGAGAAACGGTTTTCAGTCATCACCTCACGTGAGGTAAAGAGAAGGAGTCAATGCTGTCTCCTTCAAGAGGGAGTCAGAAATCTCTGGGAAAAGAAACCGCCATACCTTTTTTTGCAGTTCCTGGATATTGGTCTCCCAATTTTTATCTTCCTGTGAGATCTGTCTAAGA
Source organism: Mirza zaza (assembly GCA_008750895.1). Taxonomy (NCBI): domain Eukaryota; kingdom Metazoa; phylum Chordata; class Mammalia; order Primates; family Cheirogaleidae; genus Mirza; species Mirza zaza. The sequence goes on along the minus strand of VSMD01025245.1, from coordinate 79,830 downwards.
AAAAGGACAGGCCCATTATTTCCCCGATGCAGCCACGTGATGGGCAAACTTATTGTGGGAGGGAGGTGGGGCTCAGCGTGCTGACTGGGAAAGATGCTCACTCTGCATTTCCACAGAAAAACGATACATAAAATGATCCAAATGTCGAAAGATGTGTGAGGATGTGCATGTGAGAGCCTGACTTTAGGACTCGTCATGAGGAACCTACGCCAACATATGAACAAGGGCAAGTCTCTCTGATTTTCCTCTTCATATATACTTTCTACTTTCCTAAACTTCTTTGCTTCCAATGAGGGCATTATACCTTTACATTTACAACTAACTAAAGGAAAAAACAGTAAAAGAAATGCCACTTGCTTTAAAACTGATCAATTTTAAGGACACTTTTTTATGTCCGCATCCTCCCTGCTATGATGGTTTCCTCCCACCCCTGTTTCAGGCCCTTCATTCGCTGCCACTTGCCCATCCTTTCCCACCTTTCCAACTCAGCCCAGCCTTTCTGGTTTATTTTCTCCCATAGCAATCAGGAAAAAGAAAGTGCAGAGTGGAGAAAGTGGTTTCAGCGAGTGTCACAGGAGACTGGCCATGCAGCCTGTACAGGCCCTAAAAGAAATCACAGCAGCCCAGCTGCATGATTCTGAGGATAATCCTTAAAAAGAGAATGTAAGAGCAGGACCTGCACACCTAGAACATGCCTTAGGTTGCCTTCATTCTAATCTGCTCCTCAGTAACTATGTGGCCTTAGGAAGCTACCATCCTCCCCAGGCCTCAGTTTCCCCGCCTAGGACCAACAACGGATGAACTGAGGGGAACGTGGTGAATTTTGGAGCCCACATTTCTTCAGTTTGTAGCCCTGAGATACACTGGGTGTATATTTCACGCCCAATGCCAGAATGATCTACTCCCACGTCTTTAATTTATGGAGTGTGTCTCCTTTAAGACCTACATCTGCTGTTGAAGTTGGTCATTCCTTCCCCAGCCTCCAGCCTGAGGACATGGTACTGCCTCTCCAGCGTCACGGGATAGAGTTGGATCCCAGACTGGGACGAGGCTGATGGCTGCTGCACCCCTGAATTGTGTGCATCTCTGTGTGGCAGCCTGTTCCCTTCTCCCCCAACTAACAGACCAGACCTCGAGACAGCCAGGCAAGGCGACCCTCAGAGGTCAGCTGGTTTCAGCAAACTGCAACATGCAAGACCACTCTCGATTTTGATCACAGGGGGCCACAGTACCCTTGCCCTGATAGTCTCGTCATCTCCACTCACTTCCCAGATTAGTTGTAGGAAAGCTTCAACACCCCTCAAGGGTTGACAGGCTCCTGCTTTTCCTGTATGTCAGAGCTTCTAGAGTGAAGATAAGTTGGAACTCAGCACCTTGTCATGCATGACCAGAAGGAAAAACTCGCCAATTCACAGTTACCCTGTATGTCTCAGCTTTGATTAAAATTGAATGCCAATCTGAGGCAAGAGGATCGCTTGAGCCCACGAGTTTGAGGTTGCAGTGAGCTATGATGACGCCACTGCACTCTAGCCAGGGCGACATAGTGGACTCTGTCTCAAAGGAAAGAAAAATGAATATCAGGAAATGGATTGAGTAGGACTTTAATATTCTTGGCGGTGGCTGAAAATCAACTCCTAAGAGAATGTTTTGTCAGATTAGTTTGCTATGTTATGCAATAATTGCAAGGTGGGGCGGTGGAGAAGCCCAGTAGCTGAAAGTGTGAGCTCAGTCCCCAGGGTCACTCTTTCTGAGCTTCAGAACCCTGAGTAAGTTGCTCGAACTCTCTAAGCCTCTGTGTTTTGTCCTTAAACTAGTCTAATGTCAGTATACACCCTGCAGAGCCAAGTGAGAGTTAGATAAGATTTACCAGAAGAGGCTTAGCACAGCTGGTGACCCCTGAAAATAACTCATTAGTATGCAGCTAGTGTCACTACTTTGCAGTGCAGCAATTTTAACTCACTTCATTTGTACACCGTGTGACATTTGGACATCACTGGGGTGGTAGTGGAATAGGTTGTTCATGCAATCCCACCAGTAAGCACAACCACTAAAGATGAGACCCGCTGCTGGGAATCGAGCACGGTCTGAGCAGGACCCCGCTTGGTACCTGTGGAAGGTGCGCAGCCTTCGGTCGAGCAGGTGCTCCAGCGCCAGCACCTTCCCCAGCAGCAGGCCCCGCACAGCTGTCTCCTCGCGACTGGCCGGGCTGATGCGCTGAGCAGTCAGGCGCCAGACATGGATCTCGTGCTTCAGCTCTGCAGAGAAAGGAAGGCGAAGCTTGAGTCTCCCATGACCTCAGACATCAGCAACAGTCCCCTCCGTCCTCCACACACACGCAACACGGCAGACACACACCCTCGATGTGCAGGTAGCCCACGGTCACCCACAGCCATGGCACATGAGTGATTGTAATGGAACCAAATGACAAAGCTGACATTTAAAAATTACCATGGAAGCAAAGTAACACAACTTCAACTCTTCGAGTGAAGAATAAATTCTTTTCTTGAACAAACATGTCAAAACTAGCACCCCAAAACCATTCCCCCACTTGCAGGAAGTGGTTCAGGTCCACCTTTAGCCAAAATCCAGACATTGCCCAATCTTTGAGGAATTTCAGAAGCAGATCTAGTGAAAATCAGAAATACAAGTGTAATTCTCAGGAGGTGGTGCTCAGGGCTCTCCGGTAGTTAAGAGGCTGGAGACAGAGAAGCTTTCCCTTCCAACCATGCCATGCTGAGCTCAAGTCTACGACACAGGAGAGAGAGAGGTAGACCAGCAGTCCCCAACCTTTTTGGCACCAGGGACCAATTTCATGGAAGACAATTTTTCCATGGACCAGGGCTGGGGGGAGTTGGTGGGGAACAGCGGGGATAGTTTCAGGATGATTCAAACACATTACATTTATTGTGCACTTTATTTCGATTATTATTACATTGTAATATATAATGAAATAGTTATACAACTTGCCATAACGCAGAATTAGTGGGAGCCCTGAGCTTGTTTTCCTGCAAGTAGACGGTCCCGTCTGGGGGTGATGGGAGACAGTGACTCCCAAAGTGTGTTGCTTATGCCCACTCTATTCTGTAATCTCATTTTGGTTGCTGTCACTGCAGAAAACCCTGCTCCACAAACATAGGATGTTGGAAAAGGAAGCAGACTTTTCAGATCTTTTGTGTCAATCTGAGGATATTCCTCCTTGACTTTAATCCAGAATGTATGGAGATTTGAAGTTGTCTCAAACATACTTTTGAGGCCACCATCATTTGTGATCTCAAGCAGTTAGTTGAGATGGTCTAGCACGGACAACGTCAATTCACCTGGCCTATTCACAAATGAGTCACAGATCCATATATTCCCAGTCTGGGAGTCTTTGTGGTTGGGAAGTCTTTGTGGTTGGGAAGTCTTTGTGGTTGGGAAGTAATGCTCAAACTCTTTGAAAGCTGAGATGGGTGATCATGCACCAGCTGGGAGAAGGAAGGCCCTGGCTCAGTCTCTTTCAAAATCTCTGCTAATATTTGAAACATGTCAAAAATCCCAATGTTCACTCATAGCCCCCATAATTCCAGTTTGTCTTTGAATGCAGCCACTGCTGACTTGAACACAGTTGATCTCCCCTGAAGTGACTGAGTTTGTTGAGCAGATTGAATATGCCACACAAGTAAGCGAGTGTAGCAACCCATTCTGTGTCACAAAAACATGCTGCCAGTGATGACTGTTTTTCTAAAAGGAATCTCTGGAGTGGCTCTCATAACTCAAAAACTCTGGCCAGTCATCTACCTTTAGAAAGCCATCTCACTTCTGTGTATAAGAGAAGACGTGTGTGCTCTGTGTCCATCTCATCACAGAACTGTGCAAACAGACATGAGTTAAGGGCATGTACTTTAATGTGGTTGATAATTTTAATCACACCCTGCTGTTTAGTTCAGGTGTTGAACTAAAATGCTGTTTAGTTCAGGTGATATGTTTAGCTAGCCAGCATTTCTCTATGGCTGACACAGTGCATAGACTCACATTCAGAAGCAAACTCCTTGACCTGAGTAGTGAAACAAGAAAGCTGTCCAGTCGTGGACATGAACATACTGACACAAAATGACCAATTCAATTTTCCTGATGTGTAATCATTCAAAGACTTGCCTAGTCCTGCAGTTGTCATATTGGTTGGCAAGAAAAGTGCACGTAACATATCCTCATGCACATCCCCCTGAAAAACATACTGCGCAAAAACAAGCATTGTTGCCTTGTTGTTAGCATCGGTAGACTTGTCAACCTGGAATGTGTACCACTGTGACTCATCAATCCTATCTAACAATTGTGCCTCAATGTCCTCTGCTATTTCATCAATTTGTCTAGTTATGATGCTAGCTGAAAGAGGAACAAGTGCAACCTTCTGAACTGCAGCCTCTCCTAAAAGTTCACAGCAAATGTCCTTAGCAGGACAGGATCAACTCTTCACCAATAGTAAAGTGCTTCTTAGCTTTAGCAATGTGGTTAGCCACTAAAAATGATGCTCTTAGCGCAGACACGTTTGATGAAGTGGTGGCCTTCAATAATTGCTTCTGTTCTTTGTGTTCATGTTTTTTCCTTTTGAAAAACTCCAAAGGCTTGACTTCAATGCAGGGTGCTTGGTCTCCATGTGGTGAAGCAATTTTGAAGGTTTCATGGCTTCATTGGTTAGCCAGTCACCACATATTATACAAGGTAGGCTTGGAGAATGTGAATCACCTGTTGCAATGAACCTGTAATTTATGTAGGGCTCTTAATATTTTCTTTTATTTTTTTTTATTTCGGCATATTATGGGGGTAAAGATTTTAAGGTTTCAATAAATGCCCTTTCCCCCCCACCCCCCACAAGTCTGAGTTTCCAGCATGACCATCCCCCAGATGGTGCGATATTTTCTTTTAAATGCAGATTTCATTTTGTTGGCAGTCTTAGAGTCTTCTACTGTCTCATCATTGGGCCTTTCCCCCTTTGCAAAGAAGCACTCCAGCAACGTTTGTTTACTTATTTTTGCTAGAGTTAGCTTGTGGGCGTACCAAAATTGTGACTGAGACAAGTGTGCAGGGTGTGAAAAAGGTGCAGACACAAGTGGTAAATAAAATAATGGGCAGGACATATGCAGACTAAAATACGTGTCAGACTCTTACATAAAGGCTGCCACCAGATGCAGCTGTACAATTGAAGTATATCAGCTCACATGCCACTATAAAGCCTGCCACCAGATGCAGCTTAATTGTCACTTGCTACTCCCTGATAGGATTTTGATATGATGCTGCAAGCAACTGATTTCTTATGGTCTCTGTGCAGTCAAACCTCTCTGCTAATGATAATCTGTATTTGCAGCTGCTCCCCAGTGCAAGCATCACCGCCTTAGCATCATCAGGCATTAAATTCTCATAAGCAGCACACAACCTAGATCTCTCACATGTGCAGTTTACAGTAGGGTTCAGGCCTCTGCAAGAATCTAATGCTGCTGCTGATCTAACAGGAGGTGGGGACCACAGAGGTAGACACCTGATGAAATGCCAAAATCAACAGGATGGGCAGAATTTCCACCTATCAGTGAATTCAGACATCTTCTGATAGAGAAGACTAGAGAGAAATGTGTCAATGTGTTGCCTCTTAAGATATTAAAATATTTCATAAAAGCTTACATTTAACCTCCATTTTACCATTAAAAACGCTATATAAGTTTCTCAAAATGTCCGTTAAAAGAATACAAGAAGGCATAATATTTTCATAAACCACCCCTTACGTGCCATGCACCACGCTACATGTCGGAAGAATTAAAGACGGAATTAAAAGACCAAAGCCGTTCAAGCAGGGGCCAGTATACTTGACAAGCAGCCCAGGCCAGAGGCCAGGCATGGCAGTGACCCAAAGACCTGGGGGGCAGCATGAACATTGTGGGTCCAATGAAAAGGGAAAACACCACCTTTTGAGGCCCCTCTAATCCCCCACCATGTGGCAGACCCACTGCAAGAGCAGAGCTGAGCCAGGTGGACACGCAGGCTGTAAGTGAAGCCTGCCAGGGCTCATGACAGAGGGAACAGGCAGAGCACAGGAGCACTAAATGTATTTCAGTGTGCGTGTGGTTTTTTCTAAAGCTTCGGCCTCGGGAAGATAAAAACCCTTTAGAACTAGGATTCATAACATGTCTTCATTCAGTACATATTGATACTTTGTAGCTTACTATTAATAAAATAAAAGGAACTTGGGTATAACTCAAAGGCCTCTTCAGAGAAACAGATCCATAATTTCCCTTTGAAAAGTCTCACACCTCATTAAACCATCTATGAGGTCACCATAACATAAAAAGAAGGGGAAAGTGGAGGAGGAAGAGGGGAAGAAAGACCAATGAACTCGCTCTCTGAAACTTTGAACACAAAAGCACCATGTCAGGACAGGAAACGGTGCTAGCTTTGACGTGTGTGTTCGGGTGGAACAGCTTCAGCGTTAAGGTCAGACAGGGCCAGTGATTCATCCAGTGCTCTAAAGCCCATTACATAAAAGGTATCATTAAAAACCCATCCATAAACTAACAGAGACCTTCCAGCCATTCTCTCAAGACATAGCAGTGGAGGGCCACTTTCCAAAGTAGCTGATCATCTTTAAAGAGTTTACACCTCAGGAGGTTCAGCTCCAGTGCCAGCCCACAGGTGCAGGCTGGGTCTCTCTCCAGGTCTTTGTGTTTAGAAGAGACTGGAAACCAACACCGCACTGGTGAAGGTGACCTTCCAGGTCCCTGGGCTCCTTTCTGCAGGCGTGTCCTCTCCAGAGGCAACCCCAGCCACCTTCATGCACATCTAGAGCCTGCCTGCCTTCCAACCCATCAAATCAAATCAAAAGCTGCTCTGCTCAGCTCAACCTGTGCACTAATGCTCAGGTAGTGCGCTTTTATTTTCCTAGTTGTGGAATGAAATATATGAATTATGAAGGAATGTTGTTGGAAGGGGCTTTTCCCAGAAGGGAGCTCACTTCCTTCACCCAGAGCTCGGTTTGCCCAAACATGCTCACCCTTCAGTTCCCAGGCTTCCTCCACACCTCGTCTGTCATTTCCCACCCTGCCTGCTCTGCCGAGCTCTAAGACCACGGTCCCAACTGGCTCCTCGATATCCCTCTGAATCCTGTGCTGCAGCTGCACAGCTGGACACTTTAGCTCCATCCCACAAAGCTCTCTGGTATACAAGATTGGGCAGAGAGCTTTGTGGGATGGAGCCAGTTGGGACCGTGTGGCACAGTTCTTACCTTGCCTGCTTATTCCTGTCCTAGGTCACCAGCTTGTCCAGGCCTCATCCCTTCATATTTACTCCTTAATAACCTTTAACAGAGTCACTTTCTACCAATCCACCCCCGGTTAATCACAAAACACTGCTTGTTCTATCTATTTATCTACATATCATCCATCCATCTGTCTATCATCTTCTTAGATTTAACATTTCCTAGACAAGATATAGGTAGGTACGTAGGTAGGTAGGTAGATAGATAAATCCCTTCTTTCAAACATCCAGTGGTTTCCTACAGCTTGTAGAATAAAGGCAAAGATCTCAAAGATCTTCAGGGAAGACCCAAGATCCTCAAATGACCAACACCATTGTAAGCTCTGATCCTGCCATGTAAGTTTCAACTCTGTGCTTTTGCCACTCTGACCTCTGACCAGCTGACATCATCAGATATCTCACTTTCCACCTCTCCATCAGCCCCCTATCTTCCTCAGCTTCTCATTCAACCTCCAGCAGTATTACTTCAGGTTGCCATATGCGTATTTCAAATAGGCAAAAACACTGCCATATGAGATATGCTCTCTCACAGGAGGTAGTGGCTGCCAAGGAAGCTAGGGAAGCTTAGAGGAGTTAGCTCAGAGTTAGGAATCTCAGGGAAGAAGCCCAGGCCAGAAGGAAAGAAGTGGAATTATAGTAGTGTTAAGTTTTTACACTATGTGTTATGTGGTGTAATATCACTCACAGTTAGTGGTATAATCATCACTAAAATCTAAAAACAGAATTATAGCCGAAAAAAATTATACCCAAAAGAAGAGATAATATAAAATATATTTAAATACTCAATTAATTCAAAAGAAGGCATAAAATGAAGGAAAAGGGAATAAAAAGAGAAAGCACAAATATAAAACAATAACATGATGACATACACTTAAATTCAGCCACATCACTAATTACATTAAGCATAAATAGTCTAAACACACCAATTAAAAGATTATCAGACACCTAAGTGCACATATAGGAATAACATTTATCGGGAGTCGGGCAGGTGGGAGAGGGGAGGAGGGGATGGATATATACACACACAATGAGTGTGGTGCGCACAGTCTAGGGGATGGACACGCTTGAAGCTCTGACTCCAGGGAGGAAAGGGCAATCAATATATGTAACCTAAACATTTGTACCCCCATAATATGCTGAAATTAAAAAAAAGAGAGATTATCAGACTGGATTAAAAAGCAAAACTCAACGATATATGACTGTGTACCTTAAAGACACAAATCAGTTAAAAGTAAAATAATGGAAAAAGCTATATACCACACTAACACTAGTCAAGAAAGCTGGAATTACTATGTTAACAACAAAATAGATTTCAGAGCAAAGAATATTACCAGGGATAGGGAAGACCTGTTTTGTAATAATAAAGATCTTAATTTATCAAGATGAAATAACAACCCTAAATGTTTATGCGCCCTCATAACAGAATTTCAAAGTATATAAAGCAAAAACAATAGAATTACAAAGAGAAACAGACAAAGCCACAATCACAGAGACTTTTATATCCATGTCTCAATAATTGCTAGAATAAGTAGGCATAAAATCAGCAAGAATATAGAATACTTGAATAGCATTACCAGCCAACCTGACTTAATCTACCATAACTGACATAATTGAACACTCCACCCAACAGCAAATACATATTATTTTCTAGTGACACAGAATGTTTACAAAGATAGACCACATTCTATAGCCATAAAATAAGTCTCAATAAATTTTAAAAGATTCAAGATTTATAAAGTATATTCTCTTATCAATGGAATTAAATTAGGTAACTGCAAAACCCCCAAATATTTGGACAGTAAATAACACATCTAAAATATCCAAGGATCAAAGAAGAAATCAAAAGAGAAATTATAAAGTAATTTGAACTGAATAGGAATGAAATAAAGCATACAAAAATTGCCAAAAGGCTAGTAAAGTAGTGCTTAGAAAGAAATTTAGAAAACAAAATGCCTATATTAAATGCCTATATTAAAAAGATACATATAAAATCAATAACCTTAGCCTCCACTTTAAGAAACTAGTAAAAGAAAATAAATAAGCCCAAAGTAAGCAGAGGAAAATAAATAACATAGATATTTTAACATTTATTTATTTTTGAGACAGAGTCTCACTCTATCACCTGGGTAGAGTACAGTGGCATCACCATAACTCACAGCAACCTCAAACACTGGGCTCAAACAATCCTCTTGCCTCAGCCTCCCAGGTAACTGTGAATACACGTGTGCACCATGATGCGGCTAATTTTTCTATTTTTAGAAGAGATGGGGTCTCACTCTTGCTCAGGCTGGTCTCGAATTCCTGACCTCAAGCAATCCTCCCGCCTTGGCCTCCCACAATGATAGGATTACAGGTGTGAGCCACCATGCTCAGCCAATTTTATTAAAAGAGGAAAAAAAACTGTACAGAAAAATCTATATGAGCAAAAGTTATTAATAGTTCTTTGAGATCAATAAAATTGATAAACCTCTAGCCAGACTAATTTTTAAAAAAAAGATGCAAACCATCAATATCAGGAATGAGAGACGTGACATTATCAAAAATTCTAGATCCATTAAAATGATAATTAAAGAATATTATAAACAACTTTATAACAATACATTCAACAACTTAGATTAAATAAACAAATGTCTTGAAAGACATAAATTGCCAGAAATTACTCAAGGAGAAAAAGATAACCTGAATATATATACACACACAAAGGAACTTGAATTTGTAGTTAAAAACCTTCCTACAAAAATATCTAGGCCTTAAATGCCCTAGAAAACATTTAAGGAAAGAGTAATGGCAATTCTATACAAACTCTTCCAAAAAATTGAAGATGAGGAAATATTAATACTGCTGTACTCATCCTATGAAGAAAAAAAAAGATATTACAAGAAAGGAAACTGCACAATATCCCTAATGTACATAGATATAAAAATTCTATACAAAGTATTAGCAAGAAGCAGCTTAGCTGAATATTTGGTGACTAGAGGGGCAGACTCTGGTGGTTATTTGTGTTTTTTATCGAATAAGACATGTTCTGTCCCATTCTGAGCACTAGCAGGGTGGCCCATCCTGGCCCCTTGCAACTGGGCAGGGCCTGTCTGTGTCATTTGATGGCAGAGTGAACCTGCCCTGTCCTCTGCCTTGGCAACCAGCAGCTCAAGACTCTGAGAACGGATGATGATCAGGGCCCCTGCCAGTCCACAGTGAGCACAAAGCCAACATGAGGAAGAAAACATGGTTTTGTAAGTCACTGAGATCTTAGGGTTACTTTTTCAACGAAGCAGGACCAAGCCTGCTCTGTACACTGCCATAGACCTGCTAACCCCACATCTCTGGGCTAGAGCTTGGGCATCTAGTTTTACCAAGTACCCCAAACTTGAGACCCCAATGCCCAACAGTGGCCCAGAGCAGTCACCTGACTCCGCACAGTCCATTCTGGGTTGATTCATAGCCTGTATTGGCATTGCAGTAAGGTTCCAGCATCACCAGGGCTGTCCCTCCCTCCCCAGTTCCCTCTAAGCTTTTCTCTGTTCCTTCTCAGTAACGGTGAGGAATAGAGTATATGGATTTATTTATTTTCTGTCCTTCTAAATCTGTGTATCCCAAATTCATCTCCAGATAAGACTCCCCAAGAGAGCTAACAACACAGGATTCCTGGGGCAGGTCTGGTTATGTGCAGACAACTGTGCCAGGTCACTCTGATCACCAGAAGGCTGGGGAGGGGCTGGCATAATTGCACCGGGAAACTGTTAGGCTCCCCACTGAGGCACAGCTGTGCACACACAGCCTGAAGGGACAGAATGAGCATCCACCATGGCCACGTTCTCACGCACTCTACTGCTTCCATCCTTCCCACTAGAAAGCCAAGCCCATGTGTTAGTTTATCTTACTTCACATACACTACTTGATTATAAAACATTCTGGACACCTCTAACTGGTTGTTATGGATTGAATTGTGTCCCCCTCAAAAAAATTCCTATGTCAAAGCCCTAACCCCCAATGTTTTACAATGTGACTAGAATTGGAGATGGGGTCTTTAAAAAGGTGATTAATTAAAATAAGGCCCTTAGGGGGGCCCTCATCCAATATGACTGGTGTCCTTATAAAAGGGGAAATTTAAGGCTGGCCATGATGATTCACACCTGTAGTCCTAGCTACTAGGGAAGCTGAGGCAGGAAGATCACTTGAGCCCAGGAGTTTGAGGTGGCAGTGAGCTCTGATGACGCCAATGTACTCTAGCCCAGGCAACAGAGGGAAACTCTGCTCAAAAAAAAGGTGGGTGGGCGGGTGGAGGAATGTAGACACAGACACACAGACGGGAGAATGCCATGTGAACACGAATACAGCCATCTGTAAGCCAAGGAGAGCAGCCTGGTGCAGATCCTTCCCTCAGAGCCCTGAGAAGGAACCAACCCTGCTCACACCTCAAGCTCAGAATTTGGGCCTCCAGAACTGTGAGGAAATCAGTTTCTGTTGTTTAAGCCCCCCGGTTTGTGGTACTGTGTTACAGCAGCCCTAGCAAATTAACATACTGGCCAATGATAAAAATGGATCAAGCCATCTTATTACCAGAAATATCTACTATTCTTTAAAAAGGCAAACATTGATTAAATTTTTCTTCAAAACAGGGAAGGAATGAGACCAGTTGTAATTGTCCCCTCTATTATAAAGTAGCAAGAGGGCAGCAGGATCCGGGACTCTTACTTTCTCAAGAAAGACACAATCCCCGCTCAGTAGACCACCAGACATGAGGAATTATCAATGCTTCCTCCACATGAATTCACCTGTGCTACCTGGCTGGCCCTGTCCCAGCAGGAAGCTTTCAGGGCCCTGCTGCCAGGGCTGTTCCATGCAGTCCCCAGCCCCCCTTCCTGCCAGCCACCCACAATGGCCGCTTGGTGGGGCAATGCCAGTGCCCACTCGCTCCCCTGGGAACTGCTGCGAACAGGAAGCCCGGTGCTTGTCTTGCACTTGCGGCACCTTCACTGGGGGCTTGGCCCAGGGGCAAGCCAGGAATGTCTTGTTGCTTGATTGTGCTTAAAGTACCATTTCTATATCCATAAGGTCACTCCAATTTTTGTGCATCATTAAAATACTGCCTACGGTAGTTAATAGCAGTTTCTGATTATCATCTCATTTGTAAAGTGACTAGATTTTCTTAAGAATAAGCTTGTTTTAACAGATGAGGTATGCAAAATAATGGGTTCCTATCGAGAACAAAAATACTCAAATTCTGAATCACATGAAAGTCACACATGAAAGGAAGGCAGATGTGCCTTGGACGGTCACCATCTGAGGAAATGGAATGCCCGCGAGACCATGCCCAGACCTCCAGCTGTTCACATGGAAAGGGGGTCTGGTTATCTTATTAAGGACAAAGAAACTGAGGTCCTATAAAATGCAGGCCAGGAGAACAATATAGGGTGAGAGACAAATGCACAAATCTAAGAGCTCTGAGGACATGAGCAAACCAGGTCTCCAAAATCCCCAAAGAAGAGATGCCTTCATCAGCCGGCCTGATGCCTCTGTTACCTAGGCAACCTGCACAGCATCCACATTCTGGACCTCACCACAGAGAGGCTGGCTGTTTCCCAAATTATTTTTTGTTCCTAATATATTTGAATCAGTAACATTTTCAATAAAACATTTACTAAAATTTTTAAGGGAGGAAAACACAAAGCACTAAGATACCACAGTCCCCCTTCCAGGTAGCACGTGCCTCGCAGACATGGCACACCATCCCCTGCGCTGGGTCACGCTGCCACACCTGCAATCACACTTAACACTCGAACTAGGATTTACTATTGAGCAACAACTCCAGATGCATACATGTGGCTTTAGAATGTCATGACATGTGAGTTGTACGTGGCAGCCATTACTTCCAACATTTTACCACATTACACTACACAGAAAACTATAGAGGCACAGCTCATGAATTTTAAAACCCTATGAAGACACACCATGTATAGGAGGAAGATGTGGACAGTCACTGACTGAGCATGCAGCGTCCCAATGACACACACTTTTCAACATGTGATAACACCTGCCACCTGTTTGTAAGAACTTCCCCTGAGAAAAAATATATGGTAATGAAATCTAAGGCTATATGAGGAGGTGCCTGCACTCACCAACAATGTCACTGGGCTCCTTGTTATAAAGTTTTCTGTTCCAGTAAAGGAGTCTGAGGAGAGGAAAGGAGACCAGGAGGACAAGGCCAATCCCCAGGAACATGTGTGCCGTGAATCCTGCAAAATCCAGGCCCTGGAAGAAGAAAAGGGGAAACAGAATGAGACAGACCTCTCCTCTGCACTGGGGGCAGCTCCCCTAGTCAGGAACCGGGGCAGGCCGGCCCAGCAGGGGAGGGGCACGTCAGGGCTTATGGGGACCTCAGCTGGAGGTCCTGGAGCCCAGCATGACATACAAGGAAGAACATGGGCTTCATGACGACCACCATGATTCTAAAAACATTTAAGGCTTATTTCATGTCAAACCACCAATTCTCACAAGAATGACAAGATGTGTTAGGAGGAAACAAAACCAGGCTATCACATCTGATTCCAGCCTTGGCTGGGTCTGCCCTCACCACTGGACTGATGTGTTCCTCCGGGATCAGGTGACAAAAGACGGAGGGGTCAAAACACTAAACTATGTGACAATATCTACCTATTTAAAGGTAAATTGGGGTTTTTAAACACATCAGTCCCTGACATCCGAGAAGTGCATCTTCGCAACTAGAGAGGACACTCCTGCGCAAGGCACCCAGTGGCCATCACAGCTGTGGCCCCCCAGAGTGTCAGGACCAGCCATAGGGGCCAGGCAGGGGCCTGCTCCTTCCCCACATGCACCCTGTGCCTGCTGCGGTGCCATGTGCCAAGGTCAGCTGCTGACCTTTATTGTTAAGTCAAATCCTCACAACGTTAATCTGTCTGGGAATAAGTCAGCAGCATCATTAGTTGGTTTGGTTCTTTCATTTACTTTGTGCTTTTATACCTTCAGCAAATATATGTGGGCACCTCCTGAGCTCCCAGCAGGACAGATGAGCCCTCTCTCCTCATGAAACTGGCCATCTGGTGAGAACTCAAGGTCTTTTCTGTAGTGTCCATAAAACACTGGTGCCACAAAGGGGGGTCAGAGACACAGTGATAACACACAACCATTGGGGGCCCAGGGTGGAAGGGACCACAGACATGAGGTGGTAATGATGTCACAGCATGAGCAGTCCAGTTCTGCCTCGGGAAGTTCTTACACAAGTAGAGAGGCAGCAAGTAACACAAAACATACGGAGGACCCCGAGAGGGTTGGAAGGAGTGATTTAAACTATATTAATTGTTGCTTACTAAAATTGTTTTATTTGTGCCTCTTCTATAAAAGATCTAAAACCACTTACAACATTGCTAAAGACACAACACAAGAAGCTACTATCAATAGTCAAAGTTTAGGGCTTGCCAATGTACAATAATCTGAAATTCTTAATCCCTTGCAGTTATCTCCACATTCACTGGTTGTCCTACAAAATAGCCTTTTAAACAACACATGGAGCTATGTAAGCTCATTTATAAACAGATGGCAGAGAAACCTACAGAGAAGTGGAGCTAATGAAATGCTTTGAATGGCCATATATTAGAATTCACCACTTTCCAGCTAGTTCTTCAATAAAGGGTATTACTTTGAACTTTATGTTTATCTATAGAATTCATACTCCAGATATGTGTCAGAAAAAGGTCCACAATACTTTTAGAGTCTTATGAAAATGTTTTAATTTACTCTAAAATCAGAAAAAAAAAACAACTTCGGGGTCAAAGAAAATGGTTTAAAAATGAAATATTAATATATTTGTCTACATACCAACTGGGTCATGAAATGTAATTGTCAATATTTCTTAGAGGAAATGGCCCACAAAGGCAGAAGTATCTGTATCCTGAGGAATTCTGAGTCCCATTGGAACATACAGTAATGCTCCATTAGAAATGGTAAGGCAATTTAAGAAGAAAGTGATGAGCAGACTAAAAAAAAAAAAAAGTACGAAGGAGGTTCTAAGTGCATCCACAATAAAACAACACAGCGCTGAGGGGAAGTATTTGGTTGCTACTAGAGTTGTAACAGGTGGATTTATTAGATAAGAACAGTGTAGACTGGAAAAATCTGAAGTGATTTTAAGAAAACATACAGGCAGATGCAGTGTACAGTAGGATGCAAATGTTTTCATTAAGCTTATTAGGTTCGTGTATTTGGGCCCCCCTGCTGCTTTTACGTGCCTCTATAATTTCCTAGACCCTTCTCTTTAATGTTCTCCGTAATAAAACCACCCACCATCCCACTTGCATCAAAACAGTGCTTAAAAGCAGCCTTTTCTTCTTGTAGGGAGCTGCTTCTATTTTGACCCTCTAAGGCTTTTTTTTTTTTTTTTTATGAGACAGGGTCTTGCTCTGTCACCCAGGGTGGAGTACAGTGCCATGATCATTGCTCACTGCAGCCTCTAACTCTTACTTTGTATTGTTTTGGTTTTGGCTCCACTCTGCCACTGTCTTCTTAATTTTCCACAATGTCCTCATTTGACAGATTAAGTGGCCAAATGTTAAGGCATGTAAAACAACCAAAAGAGGGCCTCCCCATCAGATTGGAAGATTCCTAGCTTCATAAACTACATATATTTATGGGAGATGTAGCTGAGGGACTCCTAGCCCACCAATATCATTTTCTAGGAACAACACTTTCAGCCTATCTCCGTGACAAGTCAAAATAGTCCATTAGGTTGTCTAAGGGGATTGTTCTAGCCAAAATGGTTTCTTGAATTCTTCTAATGAAAAACTCAAATTCTTATGAAGTGTTTAGCTGAATCTATTGACTGTTTTAGTAAAATATACATGGCATGATTTGAAAATAGACTCCTGTATAGACATCCAGTAAGGAGAGGACCTCAGCACTGCAGGAATGGGTGTGATGTCAGGCAGGAAGGAGGGGTGTGGATTTTACCAGTGGTCCGTAACCTTTTTGCCACCAGGGACCATTTTCATGTAAGACAATTTTTCCATGGACAGGAGGGGGGATTGTTTCAGGATGACTCAAGTGCATTACATTTATTATGCATTTAATTTTTATTATTACATTGTATTATATAATGAAATATACAATTCACCACAGGTTTTGGACCCCTGGGTTATACTGTAAGAGGGGGCCATCAAGCATGCCATGGAGGGGTCCTGGCACATATGGATTTGAGGGAGTTAAAAGCCTGTAGCAGAGACTTTTACAGAAGTGGGAGATCCCAGCATGCAGGACTCGAGCAAGTCATGGTGGGAGGAGCTCTGCTAGAGAACGCCCACCCGAGAAGAAAAGGGGTCGAAAATAAAGAAGCCTGAGGCTAACAATATTGAATAAATGGGCAGAAGTAGAAAACCTTCAAAGGAGACTAAGATCGGTTTTAGAGAGGCAGAACGGGAACCAGAAGCCAGTGCAACTGTTAAACTTGTCAGCCAATGGAATGGAGAAAAATGGTGGTGACCAAGTAGCCAAACTATGTCCCAACATGCACAGCATGTGCAGTAATGGCAGGTGGAAAGAACTTTCCTCACAACTTCCTGTAATTTCTGCCTAATCCTCATAGAATGTAGATAATTTTTCAGATGACTTTTTACCGTTCCAAACTCTAGTACTGATTTATTACTCCTGAGTTACATATTAATTTTCTTTGTGAATATTTTAAAGATTTTCAGACTTAAATTTTATTTGATGTTTCTTCCCATTTGAGTTCATTGACAACCAACCAAAGAATACATAATAAATGTGCCCATCGTGTGATGCAAATGTATGACTATGCTGTCATTATTGATAATGCATTTTATACTTTATAAAGTAATATCTGCACAAGACACTGCCCCTGGAACTATGAGTTCATTTTTGCCTCCATATGGAGAAGTATCCCCTTATCTCCAATCTACTATAAAATGAATTAAAAGCCACTTTTGATTATCCACAGAAGGCCATTCATAAGATACCTTTTCTGGAAGATACAGTTTAACCCAAAAATTCAGGGAAAGTCATTAAGTGGAAGACAAGGAATGCCATCCTCAGTAAAGTAAGTTTGGAGCTAAGGCCATGTCCCCAGAGGATGTCACTTTGGCACAAAGCTGAATGACAAGTCTTAGCTGAGCCTCTGCACAACCAGAGATGGCACTCACCTCCAGGGCTCTCTGAGTATTTTTGCAAAAACCTCACCTTTGTCTTCTACCATCACATTTAAAATCTGGATATCTCATAACAGCATCTCAGTATGCCATGTAGGATTGTGGGAATGGTCTAACAGACCTGCTCTTGGCCTCCAGCTTTCTACATGGCTTGATAGAGACCCAGGGCCTGTTTTGGATCACATCCCGCTTCAGTTCAGAGCACTCAGAACTAGGACTGTAAGGGCAGGCTTAAAATGATGCAGAGTTAACTCAATTTGTATCCAAGAAAGACACCATGCCTAGACTTTTACATTAATACTAACATGGTGCCAGTCAGGGGCAGTTAAGCTGTTGCAGCATTCATTAAATGTTGTCATAAAAAGAAGAGAAAAATAACAGAATTTGAAAGCCAAGTTCTAAAACCAGTTTAATGAAATACAATAGCCACACCCTCACTTGAACTATTTCTTTACCTATTCTACTACAACTTATGTTTTTCATTAGAAATTTAAAGTTTTAGGTTTTACATTTATATCTATGATCCAGTTTGAGTCTATTTTGGATATAGTGGGAGGTGTGGCTATCCATTTGTTTGAGGACCATTTGTGGAAAACACTATCCTTTCTCCAGTGAATTGACTTTGCACCTTTGTCAAAAATCAGTTGTTTATGTCTGTGGAGTTCTACATCTGCACTTCCTGCTTTGTTCCATTTATCTACTTGTCTATCTTGATGCCAATACCACACTGCCTTGGTTATTGTAGCTGTATAATAAATCTTGATATCAGGTCATCATACCTCTTCCAGTTTGTTTGGTGTTGGCCATTCTGGACACTTTGAATTTCTATATAAATTTTAGAATCAGCTTATCAATTTCTACCAAAAAAAACCCTATACTATTTTGATGGGGATTGCAAAATTTATAAATTTTTAGAGGATTGGTATCTTAACAATATTGCATCTTCTGACCCATCAACATGGCATATCTCTCGATTTATTGGGGTCTTTTTTAATTATTCTCTGTAATATTTTATAGCTTTCAGTATGTTTGGTCAGATTTACCTAAAAGTATTTTATATGTTGATGCTATTCTAAATGACATTTTTATTTCCATTTCTAACTATTCATTTCTAAATGTAGAAAACCATTGATTTTTGCATATTGATCTTGTATCCTGCAACTTTGCCAAATTTATTATTTTTACCAGCTCTTTTATAAATTGCATCAGATTTTGTACATGGGGAATTGTGTTATTTGCAAATAAGACTTTTAATTCTTTCTTACCAATATCAATGCCTTGTATTTCATTTTTTGCATTATTGCACAAGCTACAGCCTTGTGTTACTCTGTTTTTCCCTAAGCTTTAGGGTTTATCATATACATTTTCAACTTGTCACAGATTACAATGATATTATATTAATACCAATTTATATATAGTATAAGAAACTTACATTAGTATTTTTTAACTTTTTTTTATTTCAGCATATTATGGGGGTACAAATGTTAAAGTCATGTATATTGCCCATGCCCCCCCTCCTCCCACCCCCCAACACCCGATAAATCTTATTCCTATATGTCCACTTAAGCGTTGATCCATTAATACCAATTTGCTGGAGAGTACATGTGGTGCTTGCTACAGCAATCAGACAAGAGAGTGGAATTAAGGGCGTCCAAATGGGAGCAGAAGAGATCAAACTCTCACTCTTTGCTGATGACATGATATTATACCTAGAAAACCCCAAGGATTCAACCAAGAGACTCCTTGATCTGATAAATGAATTTGGCAAAGTCTCAGGATACAAAATCAATACACAGAAATCAGAGGCATTCATATACACCAACAACACTACAAGTGAGAACCAAATCAAAGACTCAATTCCCTTCAAAATAGCAACAAAGAAAATAAAGTACCTAGCAATATATTTAACTAAGGAGGTAAAAGACCTCTACGGGGAGAACTATGAAACACTGAAGAAAGAAATAGCAGAGGATGTAAACAGGTGGACGAATATACCATGCTCATGGGGCGGCAGAATCAACATTGTTAAAATGTCTATACTACCCAAAGTGACCTACAGAGTGAATGCAATCCCTATCAAAATACCATCATCATTTTTCACAGATATAGAAAAAATAATTTTACCCTTCGTATGGAACCAGAGTAGACCCCGTATAGCAAAATCAATCCTAGGCAATAAAAACAAAATAGGAGGTATCAATTTACCAGATTTCAAACTATACTACAAGGCTATAGCAATTAAAACAGCTTGGCACAGGCACAAGAACAGGGACATTGACCAGTGGAACAAAACAGAGAACTCAGATATAAAACCATGCTCATATAGCCATCTAATCTTTGACAAAACAGACAAAAACATACACTGGGGAAAAGAATCCTTATTCAATAAATGGTGCTGGGAAAACTGGATAGCCACATGCAAAAGACTGAAACAGGACCCACACCTTTCACCTCTCACAAAAATCAACTCATGCTGGGTAATAGACTTGAACATTAGGTGTGAAACCATTAGAATCCTAGAGGAAAACATTAGAAATACTCTTCTAGACATTGACCTAGGCAAAGAATTTATGAAGAAGACCCCAAAGGCAATCACAGCAGCAACAAAAATAAATAAATAGGACCTGATCAAATTAAAAAGCTTCTGCACAGCCAAAGAAACTGTCAAGACAGCAAACAGACAACCCACAGAATGGGTGAAAATTTTCGCAAGCTACATATCCGATAAAGGGCTGATAACTAGAATTTATTTAGAACTCAGGAAAATCGGCAAGAAAAAATCAAACAATCCTATCAAAAAGTGGGCAAAGGACATGAACAGAAATTTTTCAAAAGAAGACAGAATAAAAGCCAACAAACATATGAAAAAATGCTCAACATCTCAATCATTGGGGAAATGCAAATCAAAACTGCAATGAGATATCACTTATCTCCAGTAAGAATGGCCTTTATCAAAAAGTCCCCAAACAATAAATGTTGGCATGGATGTGGATAGATAGGAACATTCCTACACTGCTGGTGGGACTGCAAACTGGTTTAGCCTCTGTGGAAAGCAATATGGAGAAGATACCTTAAAGAGATACAAGTAGATCTACCATTTGATCCAGCAATTCCTCTACTGGGCATCTACCCAAAAGATCAAATGACACTCTACAAATGGGGCACCTGCACTCGAATGTTTATAGCAACACAGTTCCCAATCGAAAAGGTGTGGAAACAACCCAAGTGCCCATCAATACATGAGTGGATTAATAAAATGTGGTATATGTATACCATGGAGTACTATTCAGCTTTAAGAAACAATGGTTTTGATTTGCATTTCCCTGATGATTAGAGATGTTGAGCATTTTTTCATATGTTTGGTGGCCATTCTTCTGTCCTCTTTAGAAAAGTTTCTGTTCAAGTCCTTTGCCCACTTTTTAATAGGGTTATTTGATTTTTTTCTTGCTGATTTTCATGAGTTCTAAGTATATTCTAGTTATCAGTCCCTTATCAGATGCATAGGATGCAAAATTTTCTCCCATTCTGTAGGTTGTCTGTTTACTTTCATGACTGTTTCTTTGGCTGTGCAGAAGCTTTTTAGTTTCATCATGTCCCATTTATTTCTGTTGCTGCTGTGATTGCCTTTGGGGACTTCTTCATAAATTCTTTGCTTAGGCCGATGTCTATGAGAGTGTTTCCAATATTTTCCTCTAGAATTCTAATAGTTTCATACCTTAGGTTTAAGTCTGTAATCCAGCGTGAGTTGATTTTTGTGAAAGGTGAAAGGTATGGATCCTGCTTTAGCCTTCTACAAGTGGCTATCCACTTTTCCCAGCACCATTTATTGAAAAGGGATTCTTTTCCCCAGCGTATGTCTTTGTCTGCTTTGTCAAAGATTAGATGGCTATATGAGGATGGTTTTATATCAGGATTCTCAGATCTGTTCTACTGGTCAATATTCCTATTTTTGTGCCAATACCAGATTGATTTAATTACTACAGCTTTGTAGTATAGTTTGATATCTGGCATATTAATACCTCCCATTTTGTTTTTGTTGCCTAGAATTACTTTTGATATGTGGGGTCTTCTTTGGTTCCATACGAAGCATAAAATTATTTTTTCTATATCTGTGAAGAATGCTGATGGGATTTTAATAGGTATTGCATTGAATCTGTAGATCAGTTTTGGTAGGATAGACATTTTAATGATGTTGAGTCTGCCTACCCACAAGCATGGTATGGATTTCCATCTGTTTACATCCTCTGCTATTTCCTTCCTCAGTGTTTTACAGTTCTCCCTGCAGAGGTCTTTTACCTCCTTGGTTAAGTATATTCCTAGGTACTTTAATTTCTTTGTTTCTATTGTGAAAACCACAATGAGATATCACTTAACTCCAGTGAGAATGGCCTTTATCAAAAAGTCTCCAAACAATAAATGCTGGTGTGGATGCGGAGAGAGAGGAACACTCCTACACTGCTGGTGGGACTGCAAACTAGTTCAACCTCTGTGGAAAGCAATATGGAGATACCTTAAGGCGATACAAGTGGATCTACCATTTGATCCAGCAATCCCATTACTGGGCATCTACCCAAAAGATCCAATGGCACTCTACAAAAAAGATACCTGCACTCAAATGTTTATAGCAGCACAATTCATAATTGCAAGGCTGTGGAAGCAGCCCAAGTGCCCATCAATCCAAGAATGGATTAATAAAATGTGGTATATGTTTACCATGGAGTACTATTCAGCTCTAAGAAACAACGGTGACATAGCACATCTTATATTTTCCTGGTTAGAGCTGGAACCCATACTACTAAGTGAAGTATCCCAAGAATGGAAAAACAAGCACCACATATACTCACCAGTAAACTAGTATTAACTGAGCAGCACCTAAGCGGACACATAGGTACTACAGTAATAGGGTATTGGGCAGGTGCGAGGAGGAGGGGGCGGGTATATACATACATAATGAGTGAGAAGTGCACCATCTGGGGGATGGTCATGCTGGAAACTCAGACTTGTGGGGGGAGGGGGGAAAGGGCATTTATTGAAACTTTAAAATTTGTACCCCCATAATATGCCGAAATAAAAAAAAAAGAAACAATGGTGATATAGCACCTCTTGTATTTTCCTAGATAGAGCTGGAACATTGGTATTTTTTTAAGACAGAGTCCCACTCTGTTGCTCTGAGTAAAGTGCCCTGGCATCAACCTCACAGCAACCTCAAACTCCTGGGCTCAGAAGATCCTCCTGCCTCAGCCTTCCAAGTAGCTGAAACCACAGGCGCACACCACCACACCCAGCTAATTTTTCTATTTGTAGTAGAGACAGGGTCTCACTCTTGCACAGGCTGGTCTCAAACTCCTGAGCTCAAGCAATCATCCCATCTTAGCCTCCCAGAATGCTAGGATTACAGACATGAACCGCCACACCCAGCCCATTATTATACTTTAATTTCTCCTCTTCTAACCTTTATGTTATTGTTGTCATACATCCTACTTATATGTTATAAACCCTTAATACATTATTATTTTATTTAAACAATTATCACTTAAAGTGATTTAAATGATAAGAAGATTATGTGAACTCACTCACAGTCACCCTTTCTAGTACTCTTTATTCCTTTGGGAAGATCCATGTTTCCACATGATGTCATGTTTCTTCTGCCTCAAGGACTTCCTTTAGTATGTCTTACTATGTGGGTCTGTTATTAATTCTTTTAGTTTTTATAAATCGGGAAAAGTCTATTTTTATAGATAAGAAAAAGACATTTTCACTGGGTGTAGTATCCTGAGTTGACAGGTTTTTTTCAGTACTTTAAAGATGTTGCTCCATTATCTTTACACTTACATTGTTTCTGAAGAGAAATATATCATCATCTTTATCTTTGTTCCCTTGCATGTAACATGTCTTTTCTTTGACAGTTTTAAGATGTTTTCTGTTTATCATGGCTCTCAAACAATTTGATTACGACGTGTCTTAGTATACTGTTCTTCATGTTTCTTGTGCTCTGGCTTTATTGAACTTCTTAAATCTGTGGGTTTATACCACTCATAAAATTTGGAATTTAATGCCATTTCTTTTTCAGGTGTCTTTTTCTGTTCTCCCCTCTCCTTCAAAGACTAGAATTACATTTATATTAGGCCACTTGAAGTTTTCCCACAGCTCACTAATGCTTTTCATTATTTATTATTATTTCATTCTGTTTCATTTTGGATCTATGTCTTCGAGTTCACTAATCTTTTCTTCCGCAATTTCTAATCTGCCATTAATCCCAATAAGTATATTTCTATCTCATATCTCAGACATTGTAGTTTTCATCTCTAGAAGTTTGATACGGGCCTTTTAAAATATTTTTAATGTTGTTACTTAACATCTGTAATGCAGTAATGGTTTTAATGTCTTAGTCTAATTATACCTGTGTCTGTTCTAGGGTGGTTTCCAGTGGTCCATATTATCCTGTCATAGGTTATATTTTTTGCTTCTTCACATGCCTGGTAATTGTTGATCAGATGCCAGACTTTGCAAATTTTACCTTGTATGTCGCTGAATATTTTTGTATCCCTACAAATATTCTTGAGGCTTGTCCTGGGATGCAGTTAAACTACTTAGAAATAGTTTGATTCTTTCAGGTCTCTTGATGTTAAGATTTATTAGATGGAACAGGGGCAGAATTCGGTTCAGAGCTAATGACCCTTCACCTCACTATTGAGATAAGATCCTTCTGAGTATTCTATCCAGTGCCCATGAATTAAGAAGTTTAAGTCTCCCTGGCAGGGATAGCCATTATTCCTGTCCCTGTACATTCTTCCTAATAGTCTTTGTGGGTTGTTCTTCCCCTTGTCTCAGGTAGTTTCCTCACATGCATGCACTAATCTGAACACTCTGTTGAATACTTGAAAGAGAGCCCCTGAAGATCTCTATGGTTCTCTCTCTGGTCAGCTGTGTCCTCTCTGGCACTGTCTTGCAAACTCTAGCTGCCTTGGCCTCCCCAGACTCTCAGTTCTTTCTCCTCAATGCAGGGAGTCCAGTGAGGTCCATCTGGATAATTCTCTCTGCACCACATCCTAAAACTCCCTCAAGGCAGTGAGCTAGAGCAATCATAGCACTTACTCATTTGTTTCCCATCTTACGGGGATCACCCTCCTTTTTGCCTAGTGACCAGTGTCTTGATTACTATTGTTCCATGTATTTTATCTGATTTTGGTTTCTCTGTTTTTTTGTTTTTGTTTTTTTGGTTTTGTTTGTTTGTTTGGCTGTCCCCAGGCAAATCCAGGCTCAGTCACCCCATCTGGGCCAGAAGCATAAGTTGTGCTATCTTTTTTATTCATAGATATCTTCATGGAAACATTCTGGGATACTATTTGCACCAAAATATTAAGAAGATTTGTCTCTGGCTGGCGGAATTATAACACTTTTTAGTGTGTGTGTGTGTGTGTGTGTGTGTGTGTGTGAAATTTATGGGTTCTATAATAAATGTATTACTATGGAATAAAAATAATAACACAAATTTTTTCTAAAAATAGTTCTTTCCTATGCATGAGGTCCATCCTGGGTGATGGGTGCCCTAGAATAGATCACGAGGCCGTGTTAATGTCTAATATGCTCCAGGATGATAGGATCATAGCTGCACAACTCAGCTCGCTCAGCAAGACCAGTGAGGTGCTACCAGGCAACTTCCCCGCAGTAACCAGGCAATGTAAAATTTCAGCAGTCTTACCAAAGCATCCACATTATACCCAGACTCTCTAGAACATGGTAGTTCCATGAAGGGGCCATCAACACCTTATAGCCATGAATTTTCAAAGGTTTAAGTATTTTCATGGAAGACAGCATTCACACAAAACACGCTGACACACTTCACAGACATACACACACAAAAACATATGACCTGCAATATATAACCTCAATTTGGAAGCATTTTTTAATGGAACCTCAGAAAAGAGAGATTGACGATGAAATAAAAGGAGGAAAAAAAATTTAAAAATAAAAGAAAAAAAAGAGAGATTGAGAAAATTCTAATGACCAAAGAATGGTAAATGAAAATTAATGGTATAGTTCTAACTTTAACACTTTAGGATATGTAAAATAGCATTTTTAACGGTATAGTTCTAGGCCAGGTGCGGTGGCTCAAGCCTGTAATCCTAGCTCTCTGGAAGGCCGAGGTGGGCGGATCGTTTGAGCTCAGGAGTTGGAGACCAGCCTGAGCAAGAGCGAGACCCCATCTCTACTATAAATAGAAAGAAATTAATTGGCCAACTAATATATATAGAAAAAATTAGCCAGGCATGGTGGCACATGCCTGTAGTCCCAGCTACTCAGGAGGCTGAGGCAGCAGGATTGCTTGAGCCCAGGAGTTCGAGGTTGCTGTGAGCTAGGCTGACGCCAAGGCACTTACTCTAGCCTGGGCAATAAAGTGAGACTCTGTCTCAAAAAAAAAAAAAAAAAAAAAAAAAAACGGTATAGTTCTAACTTTAACACTTTAGGATATGTAAAATAGAATTTGTAATGTGTACAAAGAAATTTTATATTAATATTTATAGGGACTTCCAAAGAATTTCTAAAAACATTCACTTTCTGACCCTTAAAAAATACATTTTAAATTCATCATCAGTAAATTTGTCTACCACATCTGAGAAGGGAATCCTCTTTCTCCAGTGCAAGGGGATAGGTCATTTTGTCCTTAATGGTAGTTAGAAGAAACCTCAGTTCTTATTAATATAATTAATGTAATATACTATGTCTAAATATATTGTGTTACTCAATCATTTCTTTAAAAATTTATCAGAATGAGAATGAAGTCACTTGAAGCCAGCTAACTCTAGGTTGGAGGATCAAGACCTAACATCCCACTCTTGGCTGACCAATAGCATTTACTAAGAAGAGGCAGCACAGAGGGCCTTGATTTCCAGTAGAGGTGTCCACACTGGACAGAGTGCTATGTAGGCTGAGGTCTGCATTCATTGGAAGCAACCCTGGTACCCTGGCACATACCATCTTCCTCAACTCCTGGTTGGACACAATAATGACATTCGGTGGGTCTCCGATGGCAGTGGCAGCTCCTCCGATGTTAGTGAAGATCACTTCTGCAATCAGGACTTGTCTTGGATCAAGGTTGAGCACCTCACACAGTCTGTCACAAATGGAGGAAAATGAGAGCAGTCTCACTACTCACATGGCGAAAGGCCCACGTGCAAACCAAATGTTTTCAATGAGCTTGCTCATACAAGGGAGGCACGTGCACACACACACACATCCTTGTGAAAAAGGCAGTGCAGGGGGATGAGCCACTGCAACAGCACGCTCAGGACACAGCTGACTCTGGAAGTTATGTTTCCTCTGAAAGCTAACCCACCAGCCTCTGAGTCACCCGTGTGGTAAGTACCCTTTCCCCAGCCCCGGGTCTGGAGTAGCAGTCTCCTGTGCGCAGGCCCTCACGCAGGGGAATCGGTGCTGCTGCCAGACCCTCCACGACAGGGTGGGGCAGCGCAGAGAGCACCGGTGGCTCCCACGGAGCTGCTGACTTAGTCTTTATCCACCTTCCCTTTCTCAGATGCCAAGGCCCTAAGCTCTGCCCTTTAACGACTGTTAATAACGACTGACTTCTTCCTTGGACAAGGGGCACACTCCACAGCCATGGTTCTCCACACGGCTGTCTCCGAATCTTGGAGAGTCCTATAGCCTGGCCCACAGCACATCAATCCTAAGAGGGGCCTGGGCAGCAGTGTTCCACAGCACCCAGGTGGGTCCAGGGCAGAAAGCACATCACGACATCCTCCACCCCGGCCCACCCCCACACTGGGGTTGGGCCCTGCTGCACTCTGGAGCTGTCCCACCGCCTCCTGGCCCTCAGCTCACAGCACAGCCAGCCACAGCCTTCCCCTCCACTGGTGGAAGGAGCGGACAGGCCCACAGACTCATGAGGAAACTGAGGTAGAAGTGTGTCTGGGGACTGGGAGCAGAAGCAACTCCACACATGAGCATCAGTGTCTGGCAGCAGCAGTGCTCAACTGAAGAGGCCCCAGGATCTGCTTCCGGCAGGAAGATCATTTGTACACGCCAGTCAACCCCAGACAAGGCACAGCGGCTCCAATCTCATGGGCCTACATGCTTAACTGAGAGGACGAAAGCTACTCAGGCCAGACACAGGCACAAGAATGTCATCAACACTTACAAAGTCATGAAGAATATGGTCATAGAAATAGTGGGTCTTAGCACACCAGCACTTGAACCTTGAAAGATGTAATTTTTTGACTAATAAATGGAACCGCTGCTCTAACAACATTACAAAGCCAGTTCCTGAGCAGTGATGACATAAACAAATTCTGGCAAGGCTGAGACAACCCCCAGCTGTGGGCTGTACAGGGGTGCTGGGAACAAGGTACCCACCACATCTCAGCCCTGGAATCCTGCTCTCACCGGCTGCCGCGGGAAAGCACAGCGACAGCTGGGATCTGGGGCATGTGGGTGGCACCGCCATTCTCAAACTAGGCCAGCCGCGGAGTTGTGCTGGTTAGAAGAGGGTGGGGGGGCCTGCCTCTTGTCCTCCGTCATGCCCAAGAGATTTAGTGCCGTTAGTAGCACATGTTACAGTCTACAGCACCCCTCAAACACGTCCACTCCATCCCTCATTCACCCTCAGCCCTGCAGAGAAAAGTCGAGAGTCCAGCACCCCCCTGTACCCCACAAGTCCCTGTCTGCACAGGGGTAGTGACGATGTGGCCAAGCCCACAGGAGCCTGGGTACAAGCCTGAGTCTCCACACTGAGGTAAGAGATGGCCTCAGATGCTGCAGCCACATCCATGGGGGTGCTGGCCACCTCCTGCTCCTCCCTCCCCTCCTCACGCCCCAACTCACACCTCTAGGAGTCACCCCCAGAATTAATCCTGAGCCCAGGAAGCAGCATTTTTCTGGTGCCTTTGAATTTGCTCTGTCTCCTGCCTGTGTCCAGATGGGTCCCTTGTCTCACAGAGCCTTGATCACACTCGCTCAGGTTCAGCCCTTTGCTGGTACAACCCGGATCAGTGCGGCTGAAGTGACTTGTTCAAGGGCCCTACTACCAAGCAGGGCCCTGTGAGCCCCTGGGGGCAGCTTTCTCACCTCTATATCCCCAGGCCCAGCCAAGCACCAGCTGGTGATGGGCCCAAGGAGGAGAGGACCAGGCTTGGGAACCTGAGGCCGATATGCTGGGGAACCAGGTTTAAAACACAGAACATAAAGTACGGAAATACACTTAGGCCCACGACTCCACATGGGGCCTGTGCAAGGACCCAGACTGAAGCTCAAGCTTCAGAAGATTCTGGGCAAACGGCCTGTGGCATTCAGTAAGTGTGGGATGACTTAAGTGGATGGAATTAAAAGAAATAGAATCGGATCAAACTAAATTTCCCTTTCCCAGATTTACCCTGCAGAGCCTGGCCAGGCTGAGCCCTGACTCTAGGGAGCCCAGTCACTCCTGTGACCCTCTGAGCCTCTGCGAGGAGGCTCTCACACTGGCACAGGTGTCCCTGCCAAGCCAGCCAGGTGGCAGATGATGATGGGGAGGACATGCACAAGGACTTCTGGCGCCTGATGGCACGGGACAAGGCTCTCACCCAGGTCCCCAAGCCCACAGAAGCGTAGCCTCCAGGAAAGCAGGGCCTGTGTCTTCCCACTCCCCGCAGCGTCTCGGCCACCCAGCCACACCACCACTGCCACACCACCACTGTCGCACAAAGCAGTCGCACGAAGCAGATGCTGGCTCACTGGAGGACCGTGAGCGTGGGCACTACCACCCGCCTCCTCCCTGGCGTGAGAACGGAGAACCTATGCCTGCCCTGAACCTGCTTGTGATACCCTCGGCGGACGTACCCTGCATACCTTATGGTCACAGGAGTGAAGAGGAGCATCGTGGTGACATTGTCCAAGAAGGCAGAGAGCACAGCAGCGATGAGACACAGCATGATGATCATGGCCCACACTCTTCCCCGGGACAGTCGGTATGCCTGGAAGGGCATGCAGAAGGAACAAGCCAGAATCAGCAGGTTTGCAGAACAAATGCTACTTTTCATTAGTGACACTAAGGAACAGGGATCCAAACAAACACAACACATGGGTTCAGACATAGATACACGGAGTCCTAGGTCTGCCAAGACGAGATAGTGATAGCTGTGCTGGGCACTACAATCCTGGACACTCAAATCAGTGGCCCACACCAATTCTCCTTCTTCACAGTGCCCCCGTCTCGAGGTGACAGCCCCCATTCCCTTTAACACTATCTAGTGTTTTGGTTAGACAGCCTGGCTATGGCGTCTGCAATCCATATGACCCTGGTGTCTGCTGATCTTTGGGGACCTAAGAAATACTTTCAGTACCAAGATATGGGAAGAAGAGGCCAGAAGATACAAGACGGTGCATGAAGATGACAAAAATCACAGCACAGGTCTATCGTTCAGAGTTTGCAAAAGGCTTTGTTGGATAATTTTAAAAAGAATTTTTCAGTTCCAAAAAAATGTCAAGCGCAGCACTTGACATTAGCTCTACATTAGCAGGGCCTGGCAAGACCTCCTCTCGCAGCACCATTCTGGGGGCCAGAACCTGCTGTGACATCCCCCCAGGGGTCCAGTTAAAAAGTGAAATGGATGGAATTTTACAATGTTTGCATTAAATGATAGTTTAGTTTCCTAAACATATAATGTCAATAAAATAAATATATCAATTAATACAAAACTATTAACATCACACCTACCTTTACAGCACAATAATCAAAAAATCCAGTTTCTGAAAATATGGCTACTAAGATCATCTGTGGGGAAAAGAGAAAAAGGAGACAAGAATCTTTTAGCTGAGCCCCATACAGAAACGGCATGAGCATGATCAGTGCAAAGGTAAGCTCTGGCCCCCAAAAGCCACCACATCACCAAGTGGTTTATGACTCAGGTACCACACTAGCCCACTTGTGCTTTGAAAGTCTTCTACAAGCCACCAGTGACATTCCTCACAGCACAGGGCAGCCACTGGAGAATATGATAAAGGAGCACACAGACAAACTATTAGTTAGGGACAGTATCTTCCTTTACCCATACAATTAAAGGTACTTTTTCAATCACTGAAACTCTTATATGGTTTCATTATTTGGGATATTCCATTTTTTTATTTTAAGGGCAGTAATTCAAAACAATTGCTAACTTTTCTAAGTGGCAATGCTATTTCATTGTCAGACAGGCCTCAGGCTGATGTTCTCCAGCCAACTAACCAGCATTGGTCGTTCCATTTCTCCACAGGAGGAATAAGCTAGACTTGCACTCATGGTCCCAATCAAGCCCTGATCGTCACGAGGCACAGTGTCTTTAATATAATGAAGGATTATCGGCAGCGCAGGCGAAAGAGAAGGACCCAGGCTGCGGCGGGCTTGGAGCCTGTCCCATGGGAGGGCTGTAATTACCATGCCAAACAGCAGAGCCAGGGTCTCAAAATCAATCCACTCCACCACCTCGGTCAGGCTGGGTCTCTGTAATAAAAGCACAAATTTGCCAATTAATCCTGTGTGTCCCCTCCCAGTGATAAGCTCGAAAAATAGGCTGCCTTTTACTACAAACCCACTCACTGGGCCAGCGTTGGAAATCACACCATCCACTTTACTTTGAAATTGGATTACATTGTTGCTGAAAAACACTCATGACCCAAGGCATCTGTGATGTCAAACCTGTGCATTTAGTAATTTAAAACACTGGTTTTTAACCCTGTCCCCAGCCACTCTACAAAGAACTGTAGCTTGGATGGCAGGATTGGCCCTTGAGGTTATACTCTTAGTGGAGTCCATGTGTGCCTTTTTCGGCATCGTGGCCCGAGGCCAGGTGACAATGAGCAGGATAACCGTCTGTCCTGCTCTTCTCCGTCTGCCCCCACTCTTACAGGGAATATGAGGGGACAGCCCTGCAGGGTCCAGCTATTGGGAAGGGCTGCACAATGGGTGGCCCAGGGGCCCTTCCCACACCGCCTGCCTGCTATGTGCCACATTAGCAAGCTTCAAAATGAAATAGACTGCTATTCCCCTGCTCCTTAACCATTGATAAAAAATAATGGCGGTTTTATGTCTAAGTTTTAGGGTTCTGGAATGTTTTACTTTTAGGATTAGCATTAGTTTATACCAACTCTAGCCAAGAAAAAGTTCCAGTTCTTACTACTGCTTTCAGGCTGCACCTACATTCAGAATTTAAATTTAAAAATAATAATAATAATAATAAATGGCTGACTCAGCACACATACCCCACATAGTTTTTTTTAACTAGTTATTATTTTTTGGTTGATTGAATGGCCTCTGGTAGTTTTCAGAATAATCCCATTGAATTCCATAGAGGTGTTTCCAAATCCAGTTCTGTGTGTGGTCACCTCTGGGTGAGCCCCTAATTCGGTTCCAACATCGTCCCTCGAACAACTCTGGGCCACCGTTTGCAGCGGGCACTCGGTTTCTGTTGCTTCCCTACATTTACCCCCATGTCTCTGCTAGATGGGCCACACTCAGACCCTGCCAGGGCACCATCACCCCCATACGTGCATTGCCAGGGGCCTCCTGATATCAGCAGGACATAACCCGACTCCCAACTCCCAGCTCTGCTCCGGCTAGGATGGGCCCCTCTCGTTCCCCAGGGCTGACAACACCGGGATCTAGCCCAGCACCACTCAGCTACATAGCCCTGGGCAGAGGCATGACCACGAGGAGCATTTTTCTCAGCCAAAAGGGAGAACACCACCACTGGGACGTGTATGTGATAGAATCAAATGAAAAATACCCATCAGTGCTGTAGCTTGTTGGTTCCTGGGCAAAAACATGGAAGTGGCATCTAAAATATTGAAAAACACCAGCTAAAGCCTAAATCCTAAAATGTCTTAGAGTCTGACATCCTATCAAGTGGTAAGCCAGGGACTGGGAACGTTACGACTCACGTCTCCGATGACAGCCAGGGCCGCTAATGCTGCGAGGGAACCCAGCATGGCTGCCAGAGTTCTGTGCACGATCTGGAAAGAAACACAGGAAATTACTGCATTCCAGACCGCCAGGGATTTCCCACTCATGGAAGCCTGTAGTGACATGAGTGTGTGCCTACATTTGCCCCTGTATCCCTCATCTATCAAAATGATAAATAACTCACAGGTCTTGATACTTCAGGGCCTGGACACAGACCCACAGACATATACAACCACCATCAGCCAGGCTTCTAGAGAAAGCTGCTTTCATTCTTTCATTTCCTGGATAACTACATGACCCTGCTAAGAGGGCGCAGGGCTGGACACAGCGCACTGTACGGGGACACCCGCAGCAAGGTGTCACAAATTATCTGCCACATGCTCCCCAGGCAACTGGGCCATCAGTTCGACGACATAAATCAGTTATTCCCAATTACTGAAACTGTCATCAAGCCAAAAGCACACAGTTAAATGCAATGCAGGACGGAGGGACCGGACACGCGCCCTGCAAGGTGCTGGGGAAACCTTCCTAGGAGACCGAAGGAGGGTGGGAAGGGCAGAGGGAGCCCCACAGGCAGTGCGGCAAGTGATAACGTCAGAAGTCCTCGACGCAAACACAGATCCAGGCCTCGCACAGGCCAGCAGGGCACTGTCCTTCCCAGGAGTGAGACAGGAGACTGGCCTCAGGCCGGCCAGGTCCCGCCAGGATGCAGAGGTCCAGGACTGCACAGCCAGCTACCCGTGTCCATGCCCCACGCACGCTGCCGCGCTGGTGTTTCACGACAGAGGATGTGTTGATAGGCACAACACGAGGGCAAGGAAGCACAGAACACACAAAGCCCGAATTCTCCCTCCCTCACCACAGCAGCTGGCAAGACACTCTGGGAAGCGGGTCCTCAGCTCACTGTGGCTCAAGTGCCAAATGCTGGCTGAGCACAGGGAGCCCACAAGTGCTCCACGTACTTGCTCTTCGGGGCTTCTCAGAGGCACAGGACCTCAGGATCTGCAGATGTGTGGAGATCTGCTGTCTCACCTGCTCCCGTCCTCACTCCAGTGCTCCCTGGGCACAGGCGCTGCCCCAAAAGCAAGCGCCACACCCTGAGCCGCCCTGGCCCTGCTGCCCTGGCCTCTTCCAGCCCACTCCCTGAGCTCAAGCTTGGAGAGTTAGCTTGAGTGATGCGGAACCACGATCTCAGGCTGTCCTTCCCCAGCCCGGTGGCACCTACGTAAAGCCCGGCACAGGGTGGGTCCCAGGTCCCCGCAGAGCATGGGCACACCTGGCAGCGCGAGCCCCACAGGTACGCAGACACCCTGTTCTTTCTCCTTATGGGTCTCCCGGCATTTGACTGACCCTTCCACTGACCAGAGTAGCCCCAGGAAAAACATTAGTCAATCGTCATATTTTCAACCTGTAAAAGTAACCTACGCCATCCAAAGACTAGATCCTACAAACAGGGACCCTGCTACCCTGCTACCCTACGAAGGCACGTCTGTGAGCCCCACGGCTCCTGTCCCCTGCGGCTCTTGTCCCCGCCTGGTGTAGACACAGGGCCCCAGCCCTACAGGAGGCGGGCAGGCTGTGCTGTACTGACACACACCTGCCTGGCACCTCTGGTCTACGCCCTGGCAGGTCTCCAGTGCAGGAGAGCAGATAAGCCAGTTCTTAGCCCCTGTGTGATGTGGCTGAACCATGTTAGGCCCTAACTCTGCCTGAGGGGCTCCCATGGGCTGCAGAGCCCTGCCCACCCCCATGCCGGACCATCTCCTGGAGGAAGTCCGTTGGGGTGGGGCACAGCCTGGACCCCGGCACCTGCCCTGCTCCCAAGAGCAATGGTGGCCTGGGAGCCAACTCTCCAACCGCGGGTGCAGGTGACATATGAGTCAGACGCCCTCTGCCTCTGAGCAGCGTGGGCGCGGAGGGCGAGCCAGCCACTGGGACTCGAGAGCACCCGGCCATCTCACCTCACTCTCGCAGACACACTCAGCCACACAGGCCTCACACACTCGCACACACACACTTGCACACACACAGTCTCACATACTAACTTGCACACACACACGCATACACAGATACACAGTCTCCCACACACAGACACAACACATAGTCACACGTGTTCTCACATTCAGTCACACACTGTCACACAGAGACACACGGTCTCACATATCCTCGCTCTGACACTCACAGAGTCCCACATAAACGCGTGCACACGCCACATACACTGACTCTTACTCACACACACGTACCCCAGATGTCCTTCCCTGTGACCCCTCGAGCTCACGCAGCCAGATCTTCTGATTACAAACAAGGTCCTGACCAATCATCCAACCCATCCCCCCCTCCGAACCTTAGATTTCCTCTCGCACATACAGGAGTGACCGTGCCTCACAATGTGGCTGTGAAGGTAAACTGCGTGCGCCTCACTGCACACTGCCACGTGTGCGGGATGGCGAGTCAGGGTGCGGAGAAAGTAGTCAGGCTCGGCGCCTCCTCTCTGCTGTGCCCTGCAGCTCAGGGGCCACTCGTGTCCTTGGGCCTCTCCACTTCCCCTCCCCAGGAGGGGGCCGGTGCCATGGAAAGAGCTTGGATACGGCATGACCCTGAGTTCATTTCTGCCTCTCCCACACCAAGGTGTGATTCCTCCCACGCCCATTTCTGCACCTATAAGCAGGAGTGTCACGCCTCCCTCCTGCGGCCTCTGAATTGGTTTGCTAGGGCTGCTTTCGCACACTGCCACAGGCCTCTCTCTTGCAGTTCAGAAGGTCAGAAGTCCAGCAAGGGTGTTGGTGGGCCACAACTGCAGTGTCAGCAGGGCAGCATTCCTTCTGTTCTTCTGCAGGCTCTAGGGCAGCATCCAGGTCCTCACCTTCCCACAGAGGCCACCCAGATTCCACAACCAGGACCCCTCTTTTCCACCTTCAAAGCCGTCAACAGTGGGTCAAGTCCTCACACCACACCTCTATGACCCTATTCCATAGTCACCTCTCCCTGTGACCACAGTTGGGAAAGTTTTTCCACTTGTAAGGACCTACTGGGCCCACCCAGATAATCCCCACATCTCAACTTAATCATTCTGCAAAGTCCCTCTTGTCATGTAAGGTAACATATGCAAACAGCCCAGGGATAAGGATGTAGACATCTTAAGTAGGGGGTCATTATTCAGCCTACTGCACCTTTTCAGAATTAAATGCCATGACATATGCAAGCACAAAGCCAGACCAGGGTATGGGGCATACCAGACATCCGTTCACCTTGCACAGCATTCCTGGCTCTGGCTGTGGACATGTCCCGGCTCCTGGAGAAGTGCCACAGCCTGGTGTGAAGCCTGGGCTCCAAAGGCAGCCACCAGGGAGCAAACCCTCACTCCACCTTTCCCAGCTCAGGGACTTTGGGCAAGTGATCTGAATTCTCTGTGGCTGGATGTCCTCATCTATAAAATGGAGCTGATAATTAAGCCTGCCTTGTGGGGCTGTCTACTAACACGCACAGAATTCTCAGAACAAGGCTTGCTCCTCCACTCATTAGCTCTTGTGTGTGTCAACACTGTCATTGTTGTCTTTGACATCAAGGCCCTCAAGTCTCACTGTGGCCCTTCTTCATGCACTGGCTTCCTTTTGCCCCCAACCCTCACCCACCCACCTCCTGTTTGATCTGGCTCCAAACAACAGGGTGATCCAGCTCACTGCCTGCATGCGCAGGAATAGCCAAGGACGTGCATGAGGGAAGAACCACCCAGGACTGCTGGCCTTGGAAAGGTTCCACTTCCTTCAAGACCAGTCTGCAAAACATTTGCCATTCTTCTAAGGAATGATGTGGCTGCCCACTTTGAGAAGCCTTGAAATATTGGATTGTGAATGTGTCAGAAGAAACCATGGGCAGCACAGCCCAGTGGTCAGGGACCTGGGTCCCATCTTGACTCCTTCAACTGCAAAGGTGTCTTTGCAATTCAGTGTGTATGTCTGTTAAGCAAAGGGTGTGTGTTACATAATCCATGAGTTTTCCTGTAGTTCTGAAGGAGTCCTTCTCAAAGAACAGTCCTTTTCAAGGGAGAAAAGGAAAGGTATCTCTGGAATGACGTAATGAAGCAAGTTTGTGGATGCTACAGAAAGCAGTATGCTCCATGAATCAGCAGTAAGGAGAGGCTCACAGACACAAGGAAATGAATTAGGGGAGGCACAGCAATTGGCCACAGCTGTACTTTAAATTTTAGCCTTGCAAAACATAACAAGAACAGAAGTTAGAAAAACTTAATTTAGAAGTTTCCACTAAAAAACAGCACTGTGGCATGTGCCCTGCATTCTGAAATACAGCATCTTCCCTCGCTCCAAATATGCTTCGCACTTCTGTAAATTACAGGGGAGACTCCCCAGAAGACTAAAGGTGCTCTCTATTCATCTTTCTTGAATTTAATTTCACAATTAATTGTTAAACCAAACACTACATGAACTTCTAAATTAGATATGAAAGTACCCAGAGCAATGAAACATGATCTTACACAAAGCCTGCATCATTTTGCTTCAATTAGATAACGTGGGTAAAGGGAAAGAAATAGTCTGCGTGTTTCCAGCAGAAAGGAGCCCAGGGTGGCAATCCTTCTTAGAACATAATTCCAGGGATTGGGTGAAGGACACATGGGGAAAAAGCATTATCTCCTTTATGTTATGAAATATTTTTCATTAAGACTGTGTCAACAGTTTTAATATAATTTTATGTGGAATAAGGACATAGAAGCCTTAGCTGTGATAATGGAATTTTTAGAATGCTGCGCTGGGACATCTCCTGCAGCCCCATTATAGCTTCAAAGTGCAAGAGTTAGGAGGATCGTTCCAACTTAGCTCTTTGGGGCTTTCAACAAGAACTACTTTACAAGGATGAGAGATACAGCCCCACCATCCTTAGGCAAGAAAGTGCCAGTCAGGATTATCTGCAGGACTAGAAATACAAATAACCCAAGGTATTTCTTGAAACAGTTTCATCCCATCAAGCTATTAAAAGAGCTTAAGGGAACCCAGGATGGCCTTTTGTTCCTGCTCAGTCACTCATGGGTCACAAAGTCAGAAGTGGACCAAGACCCCCGACCCAGGAGCCAGGTTAGACCAGAACCAGAGGACCTCACCACCTGTCTCAAATATCTGAAGATGCTCTGGAAGCATTTTGTGTGATATTTACTGAGCTCTTGCTCTGTGCCAGGCATTGTCCAAGGCACTGGAATCAACCCTGAAGAAAAGCAGAAGATGACATACATAATAAGTGAGACAGAGCACCTATAACACAGCAGGTGAGGAGGCCACAGCCCGAGGCGGGAGCAGCTGGCAGCAGCAGATAGGCGGCTGAAGGCATGTGTGGGTGGGTCTACAGGCTGCCCCAAGATGCACCACACTGAGTGGAGTGAGTTGCAGACGGCAGTGGCACAGCAAGAGTCTAGAGACCTCCAGTTCTGGAGAAACAGCTCTGCCTCAAAACAAGATAATGTCTGAGTCCTCAGCCACGGTAAATTCTACTCCTAGAGTAGATTCTAGAAACACTGCAATGCTCACTCCACATCTGGAGAGCCCATAGGACTAGTGATTGCATCTAGCCCTCCCCTCATAATGTGGACCCTCCAAAGGGTGGGGGGCCTAGGAAGTTCTGGAAGCACAGAAGTTACAGAAACACAAGGTAGAACATGCTATTCTCCAAACACCTCTGAAAACCTCCACCTTCTATATCAAATCACAGACAAAACAAAAGGATGGTGTTGGGGTTTCAAATTGTTGCTTGGCCTAATTATATAGAATTTCTATTTGCAAATTACACCAGTATTATAAAACAGTGAAAAATCTCATTACTTTAAGCCCACAGAATATTCAGCAAGATAGACTATAAACCTGGACCATAAAAAAAAACAACAAATTTAAAGAATTGAATATAGAGTAAGCTCTCTGATCATAAGTGAATCAAACTACAATTCAGTAACAGAAAAACAACAGGCAAATCTCTAACATTTAAAAATTAAGCAGCACATGTCTAAATAATCTATGGATCAAAGAGGAACTCTCAAGGGAAATAAAAAATAAAAAGAGCTAAATGAAATTGAAAACATAACAGATCAAAATCTGCAGGATGCAGCTAAAGCACTGATGACAGGAAAAACTATACTAATAAATACTCACATTAGAAAAGAGAGATTTTTTTCCAGGTATATAAGTCTGACCCAATATTCTAAAATAATTCAGTGCAACACAACATATCAAATAGCTAATGAAAAAAGATCATATGATCACATCAATTGACAATAAAAAGGCATTGACAAAATTCAATGCCTAATTATGGTTAAAAATAAAAAACTCTCAGTACACTAGAATAAGAAA
The DNA here is from genome assembly GCA_008750895.1 of Mirza zaza. Lineage (NCBI taxonomy): Eukaryota > Metazoa > Chordata > Mammalia > Primates > Cheirogaleidae > Mirza > Mirza zaza. Next base: position 41,101 of record VSMD01025245.1, on the reverse strand, counting down.
GGAATATTCTCAATTTCATAAAAAGCATCTATGGAAAACTTATAGGAGATATTGTACTTAACAATGAAAGACTGGATGTTTTCCTTTTAAGATTGGGAACAAGGCAAGGAAATTCACTTTCACCATTCTCATTCTAGCCACTGCAATAAAGCAAGAAAAATAAATTAAAGGCATACAGATTGGAAAGGAAGAAATAAAACTGTCCTCATTGCAAAGGACCTGATTGTCTACATAGAAAATCTCAAGGGTTCTATTAAAAAGAAAACTCCAAGAACTAATAAGTAAGTTCAATAAAATAACAGGATACAAGATTGACATACAAAAAAAAATTGCATTTATAATTACTGACAATGGACAAGTGGAAACCAAAATAAAAACTCAATACCATTCATAATTGCTCCAAAGAAAAGGAAATACTTAGTTATAAATTTAACAAAAGATGTGCAGGATCAATGTGATGAAAATTATAAGAGAAATCAAAGAAAATCAAAATAAATGGAGCAATATACCATGTTCACAGATTAGAAGGTCATTCTAAAATGTATATGAAAATAGAAAAGCCACAGAATAACCTAAACGATTTTGGGTGGAAAAATAAGTGGGAAAAATCATTCTTCCCAGTGTCAAGGCTTATAATATACCTGCAGTAACCAAGATAGCATGCTACTGGTGGAGGAAGAAAACACATAATCAATGGAACAGAATAGCAAACCCAGGAATGTATCCCACAAATATGCCCAATTAATTTTTAACAAAGAAGCAAAAGCAATTCAATCTGGGAGGGATAGCCTTTGCAATAAACAGTGCTGGAGCAATTGGATATCCATAGGTTTAAAAATGAACCTCTACCTAAAACTCACACAAATACAAAAACTAACTCAAAATGGAACCTGAACCTAAGTGTAAAAAGTAAACTAAAATATTTCAGGGGAAAAAATCTTTGGGATCTAGGACTAAACTGTAAGTTCTTAGACTTGACACAAAAAGCATGATTTATACAAGGAAAAATTTATAAACTAAACTGAGGGAAAATATTTGCAAACCACATATCTAACATAAGCCTTAATATCTAAAATATGTAAAGAACATTCAAAACTCAACATTAAAAAAACAAACAATTAAATTAGAAAATAAGCAAAAGGCATATACAGACATGTCACTGAAGATAAACAGATAGCAAATAAATACATGGAAAGATGTCCAACACCATCATCACTAGAGAAATGTAGCTCATTGAAACCACAATGAGTTATTACTACACACCAACAGAATGACCCCTGTCATAGGCAGGTGCATGCAGTAGCTATGACAGAGGGGCCTTGGATACATAGAGAGAGTAGTGCAGGAAAACCTGCCAGCAGAGTTCCAGGAAATGGATGGATTTCGTGGGGAAGACGCTCTGGGAGATGTTTGGCTGCCACACTTCAGGCAGCAAGATCTTCCCTCCAAGGCTTTCCCTCCAAGGAATTACACAATCACATCTTCGTAATTCCTGCCTCTCTGCTTTTTGTTTCTGCAAGAGTAGAATCCATGTTGAATTAGCCTTTTCACAAGACTTTTAAAAATCTCAACATAGTTGTTGGGAGAGAGGGAAAGTTTGTATGGGAATAGCTATTAGTAATGATCATTAATTAATGATTGATAAATCTTTACAAATTATGTAATTTTCAAAGGCCATAAAATTATACAAAAAAAGTGAACAAACCTTAGAATAAAACAGAAGCCTTTTTAAAAAATAAATTGGCATTGGGCTGTATCTTTTTAAATTAATAATGACTAACTAATTAAAGCACATTGAATTTATTAAATCTGTAAGTTCAATATAATACTCAGAAAACAAGAAAAGAGAAACTAACTCAACTCAGGGTCACCACTGAAAGTTGCTAAGGCAACAACTCATTACTATGAAAATTGATAATTAAAGAAAAATAACTTATCTTGTGTTTCTGGCATGAACTGTTTCACATTAACAAAACTGGGTGGGAGAAAGTTCTTCAATACAGAATGACTAATTTGTGAATGCAGATGGAATGAGAGAAAGTTTATTGTAAATGCTAATGAAATAATGGAATCAGGCAATGGTCCCTGGTGGATATTAAAACCATCAGGAGAATAGGTGACAGAGAAGCCAGGCAGTCCCCACCTAAACTCCTTGAGCGTCTCAGCATCCCTGAAAGTCAGACATCTGGACACATGCTCCTCTTCACTCTAATTCAGACTCCTTGACACCTATGAAGTACAAGGGCCCCAAAACTGAACCTGGAGGCTTCAGATCTAAATTGTAGCCTGTACTAAATAGAAGATATAATAATAAACTAATGTCCTAAGGATCCCCTCAACCCAATCTGGGTGTAGAATATTCTACAGAACAAAGGAAAAGGATTTTTCAACTAGATGGTGGTGCACAAAAGACTTAATCTGACCCGAGGATGACACCTTTAGAAGGCCTGCTCTGAAATTGGCCTTGGCTGGCTCTGGGCACTCAACTTTTGGAATATTCCTTATGCTGCCGACTGATAAGGTTGTTCCATGGGCCTGGGCAGTGCACTCTGCTGTACCAGATGCCTGGACTGTATGAAAATGTGATTTATGATGAATGCCTGCTTTCCTTCCAGGATTCTGGGATTGTGGTGGGCTGAGAGTGCCTATCTGACCAGCCCCAACAAAAAACTGTTGAGTCCCAAGCAGGCTGTCCTGGGCAGAAACCCTGTGCACATGTTGCTGTCTTTGCTGCTGGAGGGAGGGGTATATTCTATGTGGCCCATCTCAGACGACTGTTCCTGGATTTTTCCAGATTCAGCAGATTTCCACTGCCGGTCACAGTAATAAACCACAGCACAGGGCACAGTTGCCTCTGAGTCTGTGCATCCTCATAGCAAATCACAGAGTGGTCATGGGAACCCTGAAACAATAATATTGACTAAAAAGAAAATAGATACGGGATGGAGGGAGCTAAGCTGTTCTAGAATAAGAAACATAAGAGATATAACAACTAAACCCATGAGTAGACCTCGTTAGACAATTCAGGGGCTTGACTTACTGGAGCCAACATTCCTTCCCCAGCAGACTAGACAACCACAAGCAAAGTTCTGGAACTTTCCTGGCCACTCCTCCTGCTGGCTATCTACCTACCCTAAGCTCACTAAGAATCACCTCTTCAGAGCCACACCATCCACTCACCCTCCAAGCTTGACTTACTGAGCCAACGTTCCTAGCAACATGTTGCGGTGGAATTTGATTTCACAGGTAAATCAACAATGGACCTGCCCAGCCCAGGAAGTGTTTTCACATTGCTTCATGCTATTGAAGGTATAGCCACGCTTATAATTTCCCAGAAACATTAAATTGATGGGACTTAAGATCATTTGCAGAAATGCCCATTAGCCAAGTTGATAAACATAATAGGTGATAATTCTTCCTCCACACACAGCCCGAGGGCTTCCACATCCCCTGCACACACACACGGTCCTGCAAAGCAGGTAGGGGGCACGTTAATGCACCAATCACACAGATGAAGACTCTGAGCCTCAGAGGGGCTCAAAACGTGTCCTCTCAAGGTCATGCCTAGAGTGAACAGTAGAGAGAGGGTAGAAGACCATGTACATATTCTGTTTTCTCAGGTACACTCTCACTCTCCCCCAAAACTCACCATGTTCGTGTCAGTTGTCCAATTCAGTAAATATTCCTATACCATTTTCTACCTGGAGTGACAGACATGCTAATTTTTAGGAATGATGACAGTAATCCAATTTATTTAAGTAGTCAGGACTGGACCCATCCAAAGTGTCTAAAATATCCTGACTGAGGGCACAGACAGATAGAGGGAACAGGCATGAAAGTCACCTCAAGTATAATCAGTGCATAGACGCCCGCCAGGATGGCTGCAGCGATGGTCACTTGTGCTTCTACACTTGCGGGCAGGTACTGATGAGCCATCAGAAGAGGAACAGCCTGGGTCTGCTGGAGGGAGGCCCGGATGCTGATGGACACAGCCTCTCTGCGGGAGGAAGCAAAGAACTCACAGTTGACAAGAGGAACGAATCCTTGATCAGCAACCAGGGTCTGTCACTGCGAGTCAGCCGTGGCTGTACCAGAGCCTGATGCCTGATCTCACAGACGGAAGCGCACAGACTACAGATCAGTAAGAGACGCAGGACGCAGCCTCCCGGTGGCCAGCCCCGGCCAGTCCATGCAGGCCCCTCCCTGCAGGTGTCACTCCAGCAGCTGAGGAGGAGCAGGGGCCTGCACGGTTTAACTGAGCCATTTAATGGTCTCTCTTCCCCCTCGCCCACACACCTGCTCTGCCTGCTACCAAATAGCAAAGCTAACTCCCGAAACTGCAGTCCCTGACAGTGAGGAAAGGCACCACACACAAGAAGCCTGCAAATAACCCAGGGTTTGTGGCATACTGAAACTGAAGCATTTTTTTCCTTTTTTTTTTTTTTTATTTCAGGATATTATGAGAGCACAAACATTTTGGTTACATTTTATGACTTTGCCTCCCCCAAGTGAGGATTAGAGGCATGCCTTTCCCCTCTACAACACTCACCGCATCCATTAGTCGTGAGATTACCCTCCCAACCCTCTAATCCCTGAAGAATATTACTACCATAATATTAATAATTGAGCACCATAGCATTGATCAGTTAATGCCAATTTGATAGCGAGTACAAGTGGAGCCTATTCTTCCGTTCTTGTGATACCTTGCTTCAGAGAATGGGCTCAAGCTCTATCCAGGAAAATATGAGATGTGCTAGATCACCATCATTTCTTATAATTCAGTAATATTCCATTGCATACATATACCAAATTTTGATAATCCACTCATAGATTGATGGGCACTTGGGTTGTTTCCACATCCTTGCAATACTGAATTGTGCTGTCATAAACATTCGGGCTGTCATAAACATTCAGGTACAGATGTCTTTATTATGTCTTTTGCTCTTTTGGGTAGATGCCTAATAGTGCTATTGCTGGATCGAATGGTATTTCTATTTTTAGCTCTTTGAGGTATCTCCAAAATCTTTTCCACAGAGATCGCACTAATTAGAGTGAATAGATAGCCTACAGAATGGGAGAAAATATTTGCTCTCTACACATCCCACAAAAGGCTGATAACAAGAATCTATCTAGAACTTAAAAAAAATCAACAAGAAAAAAATCAAACAACCCCATCAATAAATGGCCAAAGGAAATGAACAAAAACTTTTCAAAAGGAGACAGAATAATGGCCAGCTAACATATGAAAAAAATGTTCAACATCTCTAATCATTAGAGAAATGCAAATCAAAACCACAATGAGATATCACCTAACCCCAGTGAGATTGGCCTCTATCACAAAATTCCAAAACAACAAATGCTGGCAAGGATGTGAAAGAGACAGGAACACTCTTACACTGCTGGTGGGACTGCAAATTAGTGAAGCTTTTTTTTTAAGTTCAGTCAGCGACTTTTATGGGTTGTGTTCCCCTCACCAAAAAAAAAAAAAAAAAAAAACCTGTCTGTTCAAGTCCTAACCCCCAGTACCTCAGAATGTGACTGTATTAAGAGGAAAGTCTTTGAAGAGGTAATGAAGGTTAAATGAGGTCATTAGGGTGACTCCTACTCCAACAGGACTGGTGTCCTCCTAAGAAGAGATCAGGACCCAGCCGTACACAGGGGGAAGACCATCTGTAAGCCGAGGAGAGAGGCCTCAGGAGGCCCAACCCCATCAACCCTTCAGTCTTTGGCCTCTGGCCTCTAGAATTGTGCGAAAATAAATGTCTGAAGTTTTAGCCACCAGTCTGCCCTGCCAGAGCAGACTAACGCAGTAACCAAGAGTATAGACTGAATATGAATTGGCATTAAAAAAAAGAATCCTTAAATTTCCTAGAATTCCCCATTGTACAGTTTCATATCAATGAAATTAGACCACAGACTGAAAAACACCATTTGCTTCAGAGTGGATCCTGCCATCCACCCTCTTCTGTCCTGACAGCATGGCTCTGACACCCTCCCACAGCCTCTGAGCTCAGTCGAGGCAGCACAAGTGCCTTGACCAAGCCACATAACTGGTCCGCCGCGATCTGTGCCGAAACTTGGTGTCCTGTAGGTCAGACGTCTTTAGGGGAGTATGTCCCAGAGATTCTCCCCCAAGACTTCATTTACCTGAGAACCTACCTGCTCAGTACCTCAAAGGTCCTGCTCACCACCGAGCGTTCGTTTCTTCTTGGATTTAAAAATATTGTCCAATTGTAAGCAACCTGCAAAAGCCGAAGCGTAAAATCGTGGTAAGGCTTTTTACCTGAGACATCGTCTGAGCTCTGACACTGTTCAGTTTAGGTATCGGTTTAGAATAAGAAAAGAAGAAACAGAGGAGCAGCAGTGTATTTTTATTTGGCTTAGTCCAGGTTGTCTGGAGCACGAAATTTCCACAATTCAGAGGGCTATGTTCAAGAGAAAGCTTTCAAGAGAAAAAATACAGAATCAGTATAAAAAAGTATGAAAGGTATAGAAGTAAATACTGATTTATTACAAGAGACTTGGAGAAGTCCTCTGAGCCCCCTGAGTCCTGAGAATGCTTCCTGCTCACAAGCTAGAGGCGACAGACACCCTCGCAGAAAACCCTTTACTCCTGGGTTCACAGGAGCCCCTGCGAGGCAGGGCCCCAAGATGAAGCTTCGTTTGCTGCAGGCAAAGCTGCCCTGCACTTTCCTGTCCTTGTCCCAAACAGGTGGAAAACCACCTCCTCAGAGGGGCTGGTCACAGCAGAGGGGAGGGGCTGACAGAGCCGATGGCAGCCTGTCGGGGAGAGGGAACTTTCCATGGGAGGACCCCAGCCTCACCCACAAATCACAAAGGACATGGAAAACAGGAACTCTGAAATTGGTCAAAGCAGAGAAGTACATGAATGGAGAGAACAGCAGTTCCCTTAAAACGCTTTGGTGTTTGGAAAGAGCATGTCTGCAAAAAATCCTTTGGTAAAGAATCTCATGTTCTTTGCACTTCAAGAGCTAGACTTGCATGTGGGCAGTTTAGGTGTATCAACATGTCACAAAGGGCCTTCCTCAGAAAGCAGGAAAGCTCAATATAGTTGATTTAGTCTGGGCTGTAAATATGCACATGCTGAGAAAGCAGCTAGACAGCGGCTGGGCAAGGTCCCGCCTGCCCCACGCAAGGCTCTGGGACACAGGACAGAGAGAGGTGTCCACGCCTTGCTCATCACCAAGGAGCCCCTTGCACACAGGGAACCAAGTTTACATCCTAAGACCATGGCCAGGGCAACCGGATTAGAAAACTGGTGTTGCATCTGCCACTGCCCAGGAAACTGCATCCTCGTTGATAATGAGGCCTTTGCTCTGTGGGCCACGCTCTACAAGGCAGGAAAACGTGAGCGATGCGTTAATTCATCGGATGCTCCATTTTACATGGCAGAGCCTTGTGCACAAGCAGGGTTTTCTTCTACTGGTTATAACAGAGAAAAAGTCCATGAACTAGGGATATGACTTCCTCGCGGAAGTCACCATGATAATCCAGTAGAGGCACCAAGGCCAGTACTCGGGACGTGGGCAGGCTGTGTGGAGGGGAGCTGTGCTTTTGGTGTCGAGGCTCTGGGCCAGCTTGAGAGCCACCCCCGCGGGCCCTCCTTGCAGTGTTCAGGCTGCCTTTGCAGGATGTGAGCTGGAAGCTTTGGCTCTGAGACATGGCTGAGCTCGGGGCCTATCAACATAGATGCAGAAGCTGGGGGAATCTGTGCGCCGTCTCAGCCAGCATCCACCAGCACAAGGTGACAGTGGCGTCTGAGTGTCTTCTGTACTGTGAGGTAAGGCCTAGAGTTAATTATACTTTAACAACAAAAGGAAAAACCTGCTTTCAAATATACAATATTTCCCTGAATGGCCTAGTAAAATGGTTCTGAATAAAGAACTCGCAAGCCTGATTTTCCTGAAATGGCAAGAGTTTTATAAATGACTTAGAGAAAAAGGAAAAAGAGAGTTTCAAAGACAAAGCTAAAGATAAGAGCCAATGGCTTGACTAATAATGGTGTTCTTGCCTTATGGCTCCCCATCAAACCTATTCAAGAGGAAACTCAATTTATAATGAGATGAAATGAGATTTTACAATTCCTTTCAAATAAATTATAAGTGTAACCTGCTGTGGCCGCCGCCTAGAGCCCGGAGCATCTGCCTGGGTCACCTCCACCACCACGTGCTCTTCTCTCCCGGGACGACTCGGCCTGCTGGCCACCAGGGCCCCCGCCAGGTCCACCTGCAGCAGCGCGGAGTCTGCGTGGCTGCTGAGGTTCACAGCTGAGGGTGCGTCAAGGTGAACCACAAAGCAAGGAGACACCTGATGTCCCCGCCGCCCTCCAGACGCACACCCTCCTCAGACAGTACACTAAGAAACGCACATCCGGGCATTTCCTCCGACTGCCTGACACCCTTGGCCATTCTTATCTCTCCAGCCCCTCACCCCGTTGGGTTTGCATTCATGTTTAGCATTCTCTGGCTTAAGATCTAAGTGGCATCTCCCAGTCCTACCAACCACCATCTCTGCTTCCTCTTTTTGCAGCCCTCATAAAACGCATTCCCAAGTTCCTGGGCCCATGGTGAGCAGTAGGCAGGAATGAACCTAAGGTATCGAGTACCTATTTGTAAAGCGAGAAATCACAAAAAGAATTGACAATAAGAATTCTGAAATTAGCTAAATCAGCAACATCCATTGCAGTCAGGGAACAAAAATTCCTACAATGCATATTAAAGGGCTCTTGATCAGGAAAGAGCTATCAGGAAGAAAGGCTCCTCCCTCCTCAAAATGCCACCCCCTCCCACGAAGTACTTACCCCCCAGCAGCCCTTCCTCTTAGCTCCCACATCCCAAGTTTGTGGGCTGTGCTTCTGACCTACCCACTCTCTCAGGGCCGCTCCTTCAGAGCCTCCCACCTCGAATGCAAGACCTTGGGGGCCACAGGTGTCTAACAGTGACGTGGCTAGCCCGGTCACTTTCATCCAGAAGAGAAAACTGTTGTGAGTGGAATAGCAAATTTCACAATTGTTTATGCTTGATATCGGGTCTCAAGAGTTTTGGCAGCAGCTCCTCGGTTATAGGATGATTCTGTAACTAATTCCTTTATTCTTCCTTAAATCCCTAAAAGAAGCAAATGGCTTATGGCACAGACTTGGGGGAAGCAGAACTTCACCAGTTGCCAGAGTACCTGCGGGGGTTAATGAATGGGTGCTCCTTTTTCATTGTTTCATTTTTTCCTCTGGCAAAAAGTACAAAAACATCCTGGTAAGGAAAGTGTTTAATCAGCCCTTTGTCTCTAGGAGAGCCCAGAGCAAGCAGTCGTCCCCAGCACAGGCTAGATAGCACCTCCGCACACCTGCACTGCTGCACAGGTCCCCAAAAGGACAAATGGAAAATGGAAGTCACATGTGAGGTAGATTATACAAAGAGAAAAGCCCAAGGAGACACTGTTGCTGCTGCTTCACCTGAAATTATTCCTGTGCTGGTTCCTACCCAGGACAGACTCAGGACACACAGTGGAGAGCAGTATTTTAGCACAGAAAATACTGTGCATTGAAGACACCTTGCTGACACCAGGAGGTAGGACAGCGCCACCTGGAGGCACCCATCGGAAGGGCAGCGGGGAGGTGACCAGGTAACAAAACACCCTGCCGTTAACCATCAAATCTAAGGGACTGCACACACTGCCACCCCACCTTTCCTCTCACCTTTCCAGACGCCCACCACATGCTTAGGGTTCAAAGTCCACCCCAATGTTCTGTTGTCAGCAGTGACTTCCTGACCCCAGCAAACAGGAGCCTCAGAGTCGCACCAGCCCTGCAGCCAGCTTTGCTCCTTGCCTCCCAGCCACACTGCCCTGCCCGCCCTCCCTCTGGACTGATACCTTGGCCTCTAGTGCTCCCCATACCTGGACAAGCCCTCCTACCTCTCTTTGGAGATTTCACTGGTACTCTGCTCTTTTAAGCCTTTCCTTGTGCCCCACATCTGGACCCAAGGGGACCCTCTTGCTCCTTCCCCAATTCTGCTGTGGCCTGTGCGTACTCTGTTACTCAAGGGTTCATCCACACCACACTGCAGTTTGTTTCAGATTTTTCTCCCCAGCTAGTCTAGCTCCTCAAGGGAAGGAAGTACATCTTATTCAGTTTTGTACCTCTCTGGAGACTAATGTAGTTCTCACAATTAGGCAACTGGCCTTTGCCAGCCCCTTAGAGAGATAAAGGAATGGAATGCAAAGAGTGAGCTTGCATTCCCTTCCCCACCCCCAACAGGGAGGAAGTTTTATCCCTCCCTCTCTCCTGATGAGAAGGATGCCAGAGCTGAAGGATGGGTGTGACTAGGGCAGGTGGTCCTAGGAGCTGGTTGTTTGAAAAAGAATTTATTACAAGCAGCTGTTCTGGCCCACTTACTACCCCCAGAAAACCCTCTATAAAACCCACCACTCTCCCCTTCCTGGGGTGGTCACTTTTTTTGGCCTCCACCCACCAGCGCCCAGATGCTCAAAACCAGGGGTCCTCAAACTTTTTAAACAGGGGACCAGTTCACTGTCCCTCAGACCATTAGAGGGCCGTTGGAGAGTGCGGCGCACATTCCACACATGCGCACTGTGGGCCCAGGACAAGTCGGCTGCTAAGTAGGACAGGCAGTGGCAGCAAAAACACCGGGCCGGATCAATGTCCTCGGCAGGCCACATGTGGCCCACAGGCTATAGTTTGAGGACCCCTAGTTAACACTGTTTGATGAATATTCATAGAATCATTGCTGCTAAGCAGAACAGGCACCAGCGGCAAAAACACCCGGCAGGCTGGATAAATGTCCTCGGTGGGTCGCATGTGGCCCTCAGGCGATAGTTTAAGGACCCCTGCTCAAAACAAATAGCATTTTGCTACACATAAGGCTTCGTGTGTCTCTCTCTTGGCTCCGGACTTAACACTCACCACATTAGATGTCTCTAAGAAATATGTTTAACTCACAGATATTTGTTTCCGGCATCATTCTTGAAGTCCTCCAAACCTAGACCAGAGTCCAGGGCAGGCAACAAAGGTGTGGAGGACAGAGACATCATCTCCTTTCCCCGGCTGCATCAACCACGGTTTTCCTGCCTTTCCCATTACCCAAATCTAGGCCATCCACCAAGGAAAGTCAGATCCTTATCTCTGCAGGTGGAAGGAGGCCAAGAGGGTCTGATCGCTCAGGCCAGCTACGTCCCCATTGACTGTCCTGAGCTCAGGCCCTTTGGGCCTGTTATGTTTTTCCACCATGCACCATCAAACCTAGTATAAAAACACTCAGGCTCAACTACTTCTTTAGGTCTTCATTTTCTTATGACATCTCCCATGTCAGATAAAATGCATGTTAAATAAACATGTATGTTTTTCTCTTATTAATCTGTTTTTTGTGAGTCTAATTTACAGGGCCCCAGTTGGAGAACCCAGGAAAGTTGGGGGAAAGATTTTGTTCCCTTCTCAACACTTTGCATAGTGTTATCTCTGTATTCTCTGAGAGCCCAGGCTATGGTGCTCAGTGGGATACAAAATGGACCACAAAGAGAGGGAGGAAGGGAAAGAGAAAGAGGGAAATGAGGAGGAGACATTAAAGTAGAAAATGAAGGAAGAGACTGAGGGAGAAGATGAGAAAGGAGAGAGGAAGGCGGTGTGCCTAATTACCTGCATGTAAGGTTTGCTGGCCTCTGTTCGTCTCCCTCGTGACCTAGGAGCTTTTGACAGGCCTCGATCATAACAAGCACAGACAACAATTCAGGGACAAAGAACTTTAGGTGTCTGCAATTACAGGTTTCTAAAATAAACCCCTCAGTTACTCAGCTGACACAGCCTGCCTGCTGCAGGAAGACACGGAAGTTCACAGAAGAAAGGCAGCTCTGCTACTCCCCAGCTAAAGGAGAGCAGTGCTTTCTCCAAGAGCCCTTCCCATCACAACAGACAGCCCTGGTGTCCCTCCTCCAGGCCCCAGCCAGAGGCCAGGAGAAAAGGTGCAGAGGTCTTTGCTCAGGGATGCTGCTGTTGACCTTTCGAAACCAGCCCTAAATCCCTCCTGCCTCAGGCCTGCACTTTACACCGTTTCCCTGAGAACCCCCTTCAGAGGCCAGGTGCCCCCTTAGATCCCAGCAGCACTTTTGTCTCTGGACACCTGGGAGGGTCCACTGCAGCCTGAGCTGCCTCCCACCTCCTCCCAGGCAGGCCCCAGGCCTGCAGCTTTCACAAACCTCACGGCAGATTCTTAGCTCAGGATCTTGGAAGAGGGCCTGTGAGCTTCCAGAAAGCCATGGGAAATCCCTGGCAACACTGCATTTTTCCAAGAAGCTTGGGGGAAACTCAAGTCAGCCCTCACAGAGGCCGCTGATCCACAGAGCTGGAGGGACCACTCCGTGCATTCCTGACTCCTCCATCTCTCCTGGGCTTGCGCTCTCTCCACCCAAACTCGCTGGCCGCTCAGAGCAGGAGAGCAAGCTCCCCTGCCATCCCTGCTGCCAGGAAAGATTTGCAAAATGCTTGAGAATAAAAGCACACCTGGGTCCTCAGTGGGAGAAACAGAGGGCTTTTATCTGCTAATGACGTAACCTCAGTGTCCTAACCTGCTACGCTCACCTGGGATTTCTCCTGACCGGTAAGGGTGCTGATGTCCACCTAGGCAGGCAGAGCACTGAACGTCCCAGTCACCAGCCCACTATTCCCCTCCCTGTCCGAGTCCCACTGAGGACTCTTGTGGCAGGATCCAGCCCTTCCCTTCAGGCTTGTGGGTTATTCTGGGCAGCAGGTCACAATTACCTGCACAAGGGGAGGACAGCACCTCCCTCCCTGGGGACCGGGATGAAGCTCTGAGAAGGCCCCAGGGGAGCCAGAGGAGCTGGGGGATGTCTGAGCTTTCTTCTACCCATGGAGGTGACAGAGGTAAAGGCACAAAATGAGAAGCAAAGTTTGTCAAAATCACACAGCTCTTCAGTTCTCTCACAGGGGCATACCTCTTTGACTCAAGCTCAGACACAGTGTTAAAAGGGTGAAGAAAATACAAAGACTTGTGTGAGCACACAGCTCACAACGTAGCCACCTTGTCCTGAAGGTGATGTGACCAGCACCTCCGACCACTGGGGCAGAGAGAGGCACGAGGACCCTGACCAGGGCGCCTCCCAGGCACACGCAAGGCCTTTCCAGAAGGTGCAACAGGCCTTTCCAGAAGGTGCCTGCATGGCAAGGGTGTCCCAGGGAAGGGAGGGGGGCTCCCAGAAAGGCTCAGGAAAATAAGACTATATAACAGATTACAGGTGGCTGCAAGGAAAATGACCCAATTTCCTAAAATGTCAGCTCACCAAGATTACCAACTGAAGATACTAAAAAAAAATATCTTGCCATTTAGCTAAGTGAATTAATTCCTTTTCAAAAGAAAGTCATCAGAAATATCTGGCCTGAGCAGGGCTGCCTCCCCCCTCACTTTCCTCTCCCAGGACCCTCCACTGCCACCTGCCACCCTGGGCATTCCTGGGTGCTTCAGGGGCTTCCATGCTCAGATGTCTTAATCCTGACAGAGGCTGTGGACTCCCAGCCTCAGCTAAGATACGTGGAGAACTGGGAGGGCCCCACTCACTCCCACCCTTGCAACCAGAAAGGGCTGAATAAACATGCCAGTGACGTACTCCTTTCCAGAATGAGGATGCAGGGCAAACAGCTCACCTGAAACCCAGAGTGAGACAGGCGACTGAAGACAGAAACAGCTTCCCTTGAACAGGTGCCACCGCCGTGCTCTAGAAGCGGGTAATTTTCAACCAGAAAACTTAAAACTTGCTCAAGCTCAAGTGTGGGCTTGCACGAGAGTGGGAAGCCCCTGGGAGTCACAGGCAGGGGTGTTCCCACCTTCCTGCAGGCCTTTCCTCCAGGACTCCTAGCAGGTGCTCCCAGGGAAGACAGGAAGGCTGGGGAAAGGGTCCCCAATGGTGCCACCTGGGGAAGAGTCACTGCCACCCCGCACCCACTCCCACCACCTCCATCTATATCCCCTAAGGAGCAAAGACCTCAATTTGTGTGGGAAGGGCATCAAATCTGGTCGCCAGAGGGCGCAGCTGAGGGAACGCAAGAGGCAAGAGCAGCTCTCACCCCAGCAGGGCTGGGCACCGAGCCAGGTCCCGCAGACACAGCAATTCCACGTGGCTGGTGCACCCGAGGTTGTCTTGGCAACTGCAAACCTCAACACAGCCAATTTCTCGCTAGATTTACATGAACAACCCAACCAATGCCTGCAGACTTCAAGTTTAAAAACCACTGACCTCGACATCTACTGTCCTGTAGGATGTGTCTGGCTTTTAACAAAAACTTCCGAGGCAAACAAAAAGGCAAGAGAAAGCGGCATCTGGACAGACAGAGCATTCCTCTGACCCAGGTGACCCAGCCAGACAGGGCCAGTGAACTTGAAGCAAGTCTGCGGGAACCACCCAAGCTGCCTGGGAAAGGGGGTGGGAGGAGCAGAGTGTCCCAGAGCCACAGGAAAGCCCAGGGGTAACTGGAGCATGCCACTGCTGTCACCCCTCCCAGGGGCTTCACCAACGACCACCCATCACTTACTCCCAGGAGCTGCCTCCCCTCTGTCCTGGAGAAACAGAATGGAGCAGGCAGGGATGGGGAGGGCCCACAATGAGACCGTCAGTGACAGCCCCAGTAGTTCCTGAGTGACCCTTTGCTTTCTGAATCTCATTCCTGCATATTTTGGATACAGTAGCTTTCCAGTGGTGACACAGCCAACAGCTGCCAGAACTTTCCTTGATCTGGATACAGGCTGAATAAAATCTGTAAAAGGCAGAAACATTTCATGATAGATTTTTGGTAAGAAAGCAATAGATTTAAATAATTTTGTTAACAGTTGAAAATAGGAATAAAATGTGATGCTGGTTTATGTATCCAAAACTCACCAGCTTACTCTGAACAGCTTTTTCTTGGATATTAAAATATTCTGATTCATTACACTGTGTTCAGCTACAATGGGCCTTGATTATTGATATCTGCCGATTTTAAGGAATAAATTATCGAAGGTGGATAAACGTGGTTTTTCCATATTAGAGAGTAAAGGAATACAACCCTGTGATGGTTGTAGCACGTGTTTGTGGAATTTGCAAAGCACCTTCTACCATCAAGTAAATTAAAGTGATGATAAAATGACAGATTATAGACATTCATATCAAATTCCTCAAACTCTAATTTGGATGTGTCCACAAATCACCAAAACTCCATCTCCCAGAAGTAGGCTGAAGACTAGACACAGAGCTCAAGTCGGTTCTTGGGGACCAGGGGACACCTGGCCCACCCGACACCCTCCTTTGAAGTCCTAGTGCACCCACCAGGCCCTGCTGAGCAGTGGGGCTTCAGAACCACACAGCCATGTGAGTAGGAAACAGGTGAATCAGCAGCCAAGGTCATGAACACAGTGTCCAGCCACCACGTCCAGGAATATCACTCTCACGCCCCCTTGCTCACATCCCACCCCCTGCCACGGCAGCAGCGCCCCCCACCCACTGTGGTCTCCCAACAACACACCATCTTACGCCAATGCTAAAAAGTGGCACTCGCCCAAAATAACTCCCCAAGCACAGACACGACCCCATAGTGTCATGCCACCCTGCATCCACTCCCACCGTCACAGACCACAAACGAGCTGCAGGCCTCACACACAGACACCAGCCAGGCACAGGGCACCACACACCCAATTATTGGGCAAATGTATTTTGGGCGCCAGCCATGTGACTCTGGCTCAGGCTACATCAAGCCACAAAGCACACAAACGCTGGCAGCAAGACATATGACTGTCACCCCTCAGGTCCCCCCACAGCCCTGGCTGCCCAGTCCCCCTGCCAGGTTCCAGCCACCCACAGCTTTTCCTTGGCCAACGGGTTCCCATTTGTCCCGCACCTACCAGTGTCCTCCCAGTGAAGAACAGACACCACCTCCACCACTCGGGGTCACCAGGATGGCCCCGCCTCCCCCTCTTCCCCACAAGGGCACCTGATGTTGATTTGGCTCCAAGATGAGTCTTGTCGTGAAAGTTAACGTGTTTGAAAGGATAGGTATATAGCAGCAAATAAAATCAGAGGCACCTCTGTGGTGGGGCAAACCGCAGAGCTTCACTCCCTCCCACACAGGGCAGCCCAGCTGGAGGGAGGCCCAGGACACCATCTCAAAGGCCACTGAGACAGTCCTGTGGCCACCCATAATCGCTGGGTCTTCCCAACACCGGAGAAGAGTGTTACTGTACGGGGCTGAAAAGAGAATTTGGCAAGCCACTTGAGGGGGAAAGAGAGACCCAGGGCAAGCTAAGCTGCCTTCCACAGAGCAACACCAGGTTGCCCAGCCTTCTACTGCGCAACTGGGAGCACAGCAAGGAGCACTGCTAAGGCCAGGCCTCCCTCCATCCCCCTCAACCCGCCACCCCAAGCACCTCAGCATCTCCTCCAAAGAAAGGTCAGAAAATGAGGCAAAGGGGGCCAAACAGTGGGCCCCACTCCTCAGTCACCCTGCTATCCAGCCCAGGGCACTCGGGGGCTATGCCTGCCCACCAAGGCCCCCAGGGCTTACAATGACCCAACAGCATGCTGGGGGCGGCCCTGGTACTCACGGAGCACAGCACCACAAAGACAAACAGGCCCGTGACTTTCAGCCACCGCACACAGCGCCTGTAAAAGAAAAGGTCAGTCCTAAGTCACAAGGGCCAGCAGTCGTGTTTGCATGTGCCCAGGCTTGCCAGCCCAGACACCTCTCTGGAGCCTTGTATAAACTCCATCTCAAAACACACATTCTGAATTTTCCATAACATGATATGAAAGAGAACATTGCTGACCAGTGAGCGTACTGCCCCATCCAAAGACGCTTGGAGGAGGTTCCAGAGAGGAACAAAGTTAACCACAAACATTTACACACGGCTTCTTGCTGAGGAAGCTAGAGTTCAAGATTTGGGGGACTTCCTAGCCTTTTAAAGCCTCCAGTTTCCTAGGGAAAAAAGTGAATTCGATGTCTTGTCTTGGCTCTCCAATTCATATTTATCAGTTATTTTCCCCTAAGTTTTCTGGAAAGTTGGAATACAGATTTGATCATCAAATATAAAAACACAAATAATTTAAGAAGAAAATTGCAGTGCTGTGTGACTGGTTGTACTAACAGAGTCTCTCAAGAATTCCTTGTAAGATCACTTAGTAGACAACCACACCATGCACTCAGCCCCCACTGAGGACAGCCGAAGGCATTCTGGCCCAGTCACCACTGCCCATTTCTTAACCATGGCCCCCAGGCCCTACGTGAATCTGGGCCTGGCCCACCCAAAGCCCCTCCAGTTGCACTAGCATCCTTGCCACTTACAGACTGGGCCACCAGGCCTTTGCCCCACCAGGGTGCTCCTTGGCTGCAGCCCTTCCCATCACGCCCATCTCTGCTCACTCAGCAGCCAGATCCCATCTCCTAATGACATGATCACCAGCCACTCCTGGGGGGTGATCTTCCCCCTGCCTTCTCTGAGAAGGCAGGCACTGGGGTGCTTTTGCTCTGTCCTCACACAGGGAAGGGTGCTGGTACCTAGCTTGTGTTTGATGCATGTTTGTAGAATGAAGCAAGAAACCCTGTGCTGGGACATCTATTTAATACTCTCCTCACCTAGTAAAGCTCCATCTATCTTTGAAAATCTTTCTGATCTTTTGAAAATGGTAAAATCTTGTTTTGCAATCTCTTATATTTAATGAATTTGACAAATACTTATTTCATGCTTCCAAATTATGATTCAACAGCTCCTTCCTAAATAGGAATCAAAATGACATTTCTTTTTAAAGCATGAAGCATTAATTGAGCTATTCTAAATACAAATTTCTTTCTACATAACTGGCACCTGCAGCAGAGCTGACAATCCAAAATACAAGCTTCTTTTATGAGTTTATTCACTACTGATCATGCATGGTACTTTCTGGACATGTTATAAGGAATGGAACTACTAAAGTCCTTTAGTTCAGTGGCAAGCTCAAGGCAGATATTCCAGGAATCCTAGAAGATAAAACCACTGAATGTAAAGTCTCATATGTACTTGATTTTATTTTTCCATGGTGTGGGACAGTTGAGGACACAGCATCTTCTGGGAAAAGGCATTAACAGTGTCAAGGTCTACCACTCTGATGACCCATGGCACCAGGTCCCCATTCACATAATTTCATAGCAGATTCGGCAACCAAATATGTGTTACACCTATGAGGGTGCTGAGACCAGTCATTGTGAAGAAGCTGCAGATGGTCGTAAGTCAGAGTGGGAGGAGACAGCTCCACGGTCAAGCAGCAGTGGGGGGCATCTGGGGTCAAATCCCTGACCCTTGGCTCACAAGCTGTGCCACTTGGCACAACCCTTACCCTCCTTGAGGTACTCTCTATCCACCTCCTAGGACTGTTGGCAGGGTCAACAAGGTACCTGGGCAATGACCCCAGCACGCAGCAGGGCTTTGAAGGTGGGCCTCTCTGGGGCAGGTAGGTACGACTGTGACACGCGACACGGGTATACTGCCAATCAACCCGTCAAGTATTTCAGAAAAGACTGGTCCCTAAACGTAGTGACACGATAACACCAATATTTGATCGCTTCATAGTGTTTTTCACACTACAGCTTCTGCACGTATCACCTCAATGCAGTGTTGCCCACGGAAGGCCACCGAGTAAGGGGAACATCGGGTGACAGAGGGTTGCACGTCATGCCAGGCGCTGCCACCGCCACCATAGCCCAGCTACTTCAGGGCAGATCCTGGCTTCCAACCCTTGTTCTGTTCCTGGAGATGCTGCTTTCGAGCACGTTGCTCTCGGAAGACACCTTCCTCCGAATAAATGTATGCAAGGAAAGAAGCCCAGCCAATAAATCTGGTAAAAGGAGAGCGCTCCTGCCCTGCCCAGCTCTGAACTTCAGCAAAGCATCCGGGCCCTCCCACGCATGCGCTGCCTCTGCTCTCCCTCACGCATGCGTAGCCTCAGGCTTCCAGTTCCCACAGCAGGAAAATACTCCCTCCTTCCGGCTGCGCAAGGCACTGACTCCAATGCATCAGTAATCACAAAGATAACATCAGAGGGGTCCCCTGAATCCAGCATATTCTATTTGCAAACCTAATGGCCATGAAGACCCCCAACCACACAAGCAGGAAGGAGAGGAATACAGGATGTGAGCCATTTATGATTTGCAAGGCTACCTTAAATGTCTTCCTAGGCCTGGGCCAAAGACAGGTACCTTGAGGTGTTAGGTAGATAGCTAAAATCTCCGGCTTTTCTAGGGACAAGAGTGCCCTGCTTTGGTGCTGCCTCTAGCAGTTGCCCCACCTGGGAAGAAGGATAAGGGTAGGCACTCCATCTTGGTGCTTGCCCCACCTGGGGAAGGAAGGAAGGCTTTACCAATCTGGGAATTCCCCAGCCTAGTCATAATAGGATTGGGAAAGCCATCTAGAGTAACCTAAGGCTTATTATTATGTCATTATTTAAATCTACATTATTGTTCACCCCTCCCCCAGCTCCCAGGTAGGGCTTTCAGAGAAGAAGCTTAGGTATGCAGATACAACCTTGAGAATACCTGTTAATCACTTGGTAACATCCTACACCTCCTGAAAGCCCTTCCCTGGGCCAAGCAAATAAAAGGAAACAACTTGAGCATTCACAGTCAGCCAGCCAGCCTATCAAGCCACAGTCCCTGGCCTAAGCCGGCCCTCCAAGTTCATCTACCTCAGTTTTGGAAGATGCAGGCGGACGTGAGTGCTGTCCACAAGTTCCCCCTTCTCTGAGGAGGCCGATGTCCCTGAACCAGCCACCTCTCTGCTCAGCAGGTATCTCCGCTCCCACTCAGCTGAGCTGGTTTCCCAGGATTCTTCAGCAGCAATGAACTCTGGGTGATAACCAAGGATACACGGTGACCTGGAAAGCAAGAGATTTGTGGTTATCTTTCTGGAAATAGTAGCATCTCCAAAACAAGATTTCCTCTCATTCACGACAAGTGAAATGTCATAGAACCAATCCTGGTCTTCAAAAGAATCAGCGTAGTCCCGCTCTCTCACATGGCAACATCATTTGGCTCCAAGGAAATATGGGGTCACCCAAGTCTTCAAAATGAATTGTGGCCCTTCAAAACACATTAGCTCTTTCTGAATTTGGGACTTTCCAATAAAGCTGTTTCTGGCTAGTGCCCACTCATTTAAGTATTTGCTTTCTCTCTTTTTTCAAACAAAATAGTTAACTTATTCACACCTTTCCAAATAAATGCTTGACTAAATAATACATAGTTCTTAGAAAATACAACCCAAAATTCCTGTTGCCTGAGCTTTGTCATTTACACTTCTTAAAAGAGGTTGTCCACGTGACTTCTCTAAGCTCTGGCGAAACAGCACCTCCTGTATTCTGTCACTCACAAGTTGCCTGAGACAGAAGACTTCGCCTTTCTTTTCTTCTGCACATCCACGAAGTTTTGCATTTTCATTTTGCCACCTGTCTTCTGTCCTTGGCTTGTAATGCTGATTTGTGAATCTCACATTGTGAATGTTTTGGCTGCCCATGCTCATTGTTTTTTCTCCGCAGCCATAAAGAACAAATGGACACTTTTTTCTTCTATTTTGGTTGATGATTTTTGAGTACTATGGACAGATTCCTAATTCCCCTGTAACACAAGACACTTCATCATCCTTGAGGTTTGATACTGGTGGTTAATTTATCAGTCTCTTTCCTGATTTGTTCAGGTTTTCCTTTTATATCATCCACCTGCAGTGCATCCTTGGCCTTCATGTGCCAGGTCTCTGCATCTTGCTTCTCCAGGGTCCCGTGTACCTGCGGTTCCATCTTTTCCCACAAGGCAGGCTCAGCAGACAGCAGGACAACAGGAACATAGCTGGGCGCACTGGCTGCAGGGCCCTCAGCACCCGACGACTCTGATGAGCAGAGTTCCTAGAAGCTCTTCCCATGCCTACATACTCAGGACAAGACAGAGATCTATTTGCTTTCTCTTTGAGTGTGCTTAGAGTGGTCAATGCCTAGATCTGTTATACTTTTCCTGAGGCAGAGTAAGTGGTGTAAGCTTTTCCTCCTCTGTATAGATATGTTTCTGTAACAGGGCCATAGAGATGAATAGGGAACATCAGTACCCACTTAAACCGGCCCAAGAATGTGCCTATATCTAGAAAGATGAATCAAGGAGAATATTTATCAGAATTACATGTGGACATGTCTGTTTACTTTTGGTTGAATTATTGGGCTTCTGAGCAATTCCCTCAGTACAGATGCACTTAACTCTAGCAAGGTTGTACCAAAAGCTAGAATTTTTATGTATTGCATGGAATACTCATGGGATCACAATATTGACATTAACAACAGCTGTGATCTGTTACTTGTTAGAAACAAATGATGTCAGCTGGGCACAGTAGCTCACACTTGTAAACCCAACACTTTGGCAGGCCGAGGTGGGAGGATCACTTGAGTCCAGGTGTTTGAGACAAGCTTAGGCAACATAGCTAGACCCTGTCTCTACAAAAATATTTTTTAATTAGCTGGGCATGGTTGTGTTGTGCACCTGTAATTCCAGTGACTTGAGAGGCTGAGGTGGGAGGATCACTCAAGCCCAGAAGTTGGAGGCCACAGTGAACTATGATTGAGCCACTGTATCTCCAGCCTGGGAAACAGAGCAAGACCCCATCTCTAAAAAGGGGAAGGAAGAATGAAGGAAAGAAAGAAAAACAAATGATGCCACTTAAACCCCAGCTAGCTCAAAAGGGCATTGGGATTCTCCAGAACAGTTATCACTGCTTTAGAGCTGGTTCACAAGAAAAAAATATTATAAGAAGCTTAGAGATGTAGAACAGGCTGTGTAAAACCAATATGTAATGAAATGACTTTGAAAGTAGTCATATTTTCTATTAATTTTGTGACTGAAAATGCTCAGGTGTGTGAGCATCACCTTCCTCATAAATGCTAGAAAACCCCACAAACATAGCAAAATTGTAACTAAGGAAACTGTTTTCTTATAAGTAGAAAGATGAAAGCAAGTTAATGTCAGTGCTTTCTACAGCAGTGCTGTGCAACAGAACTTTCTGTGGCAATGGACATGTCCTCTGCCCCTGTCCAGTGTGGTAGCCACCTGTGCTACTGGCCACTTGAAATCTGGCTAGTGTGGCTAAAGCACTGAATTTTTAATTTTCATTCATTTAAATTTGAATAACATGTGAAGAATGGTTCTCAGTTGGTCTGTGCAGAGGCAGGACATGCTCTGAGCCCTGGACTACACATTCCAGCCCTCAACACCCCGGAAAGGACACTTTCTCTTCTGAAATTACATAAATCAATGGATGTTCTCCAATAAGCCATTTGATCAAATTAAAATTGCAACAGAATTAAGTTGATAAAAGGACAGCATCAGGAAGACCCTCCTACCGTCAATACCTTAGTTAGCTTCATGCAAAAAAAAAAATCATGTTGTAATCAAAGCTTCTGTGAAGTTGTTTTGTGACAAGAGGCTCAGCTCAGCCTCCCAGGGCACATCTCTGTGCTCCACATGCCCAGGACAAACACTTACACATTACTGGTTTTCCAATGAATTGAAAGTTCTAAAATGTCTCAGGCCTTAACAGTTTACCAAGTAATTGAACAGAAAGCATTAAGGAAGTAGATGTGCCAAGTGTTAGTTTTCACAGTTATTGATTAGGCGATGTGGAGGAGAATTAAGTCATCCCCCACTAGAGAGGCTTTAAGCAGCTGGGTCAGTACAAATGCCTCAGCTTGCACCCCTCGCCCATCCAGGCTCTGATGAGCTGGGGTCAGGGGGCATGCTGGGCACAGGCACATAGGATGGAGAGGGCACAGGCTGGCAGACATCACCATGGATAACACAAGGGCAAGTTCAGAAGGAAGGGCATGAACGCAGTGTTTGAGAACACAAGAGAAGCAGCATTTACTCTTGGGGGAGGTGGAGAGGTACTAAGGCTTCTCAAAGGAAGTGACTTTGGAGTGCCCTGGGGAGCTGGAGAGGGAAGGAGGTTTCTCTAGTCAAAGAGCTTGGTGAGAATATTCACAAGGAGACACAACTTATCATCAGGAATCTCCTGGAGGGAGCCACCGCACTGAGAGGTATCCAAATCCCATGAGTGTTGGAGGGTGAGGCCAGGAGTCTGCCTGGCATGCAAGCGCCCCTAAAGTGTGAGGCCCCACCCCTTGCTCTGGCTGCAGACAGCACTGGGAAGAGGGTGGGCACCTCCGAGGCTCACAGGCAAGTGAAGGAGACACAACAGTCACCTGTCAACGCAAGTGCGTGGGGTCAGTGGCCAGGAAAGGGAGGCTCCATGACAATGTCCCCATGTTGTAATTGACCTTATAAGATGGCCCCTCCCCTAAGTTATTTTTTGTTCTCTCTCCAATACTTCAGACTTGCAGACCAGTAAAGCCTAACAAGAACATCATAATCTTCTTGCTTAACTTCTCCATGGGGCTTCCTGGCAGCTCACCATCCATCCCCAAAGCTGACTCTTGGATGGAACCACTGCAGACCCCATGACTTCAAGCCCCACACAACCTAACCTGCATTCTACAACCCACTATAAAAGTCTTTGCCTCATTTGGCTGGGGAGACAGATTTAAGAACTAGCTCCCATCTCCCAGCTGACATTAATTTGCAATAAAACCCTTTCTTCCCTGGCAATATTGTTGTCTCAGTAATCGGCTTTTTGTGCAGTGACTAACTAGACCTAGGCCAGATCCCTTTTGGGTTTGGTAACAATGTGTGTGATGTTCAGGGAGGCAGGAGACACCGAGCAGGTGGCTCTGGCTTCTGGAAGTTTGCAGAAGAAGAGATGAGGCTGAAGGCCTGGGCCATACCCTTTCATCGTGAGCAGAAGCATCTATAAATTATCCTCCAGGTCACCTCTGCTCAGGCAATTCCAGAACCACCCAGATTTGTGCCAAAAAGGGCCTTCAACCTTGCAGGAAATGGAGTTTTCTTGTGAATCATACACACAGGGTTTCTCACCTTCATCACTATTGACTTTTGGGCTGGATAATTCTTTGCCATGGGGGCTGTCCTGTGCATTGCAGAATGTTTAGTAGCATCCCTGGCCTCTACTCTTAGATGCCAGTAGCACCCTAGACCCCAGCATGACAACCAAAAATGTCTACAGACAGTGTCAGCCCCAACCCTGGCTGAGAAACCCCAGCCAGGTGAGACAGCCTGCCAGGGCCACGTGCTCACGTGACTGAGCCCAGGTGCTATATGAGCATTACAGGGTTATGCTCAAGGCCATCTGGAAATTCATAAGTCAGAATATAACCACTAGAATCATGAACACCTACCACAATGAATGGTCAAGGATCTGGCAGATGTCTTGCAAAAATTCATTATCTCAGGAAGAAAATCCCCAGCAAAGTGCCAAAGACCCTGCTCAGAAATTTCTTATTTTCATAAGAAAGATAAAACTCACCCTTTCTCCTGTGAGGCATTCCTTAGCAAAGGTGTGTTCTCTGTAAAGCAGAGGTCTTTAAACCTGGAGCTGAAGCTCTGGGGCACAGGAGACTGAGGCCTGTAAGAGACAGGGAAGTAAATGGAATCACCAACATAAAAACTGATGGATGTGTTCTCAGCAATTGGGCACCAGAGTCAAGAATGTGCCTCAGATTCAGTGATAAATTTTACATAGATATTTGACTAAAGTTCTGTCTGAATTGTAAAAAGCTAAAGTTTAAGGAGAGACCATTAGAAACAACTCTCCTCCCCAACTAGATTGAAAATGCAAATCAGAAACTCACACAGGAGACCAGATGCCGTGGGATGATACCATTAGGATCACTTTGGTACTAATAGGCGATTCAGACCTTTGCCATTTCCTGCAGAGCTTCCCATCAAGAAAAGCATTCAGAGTCTGATAGGCCTTTCTATATGCAGAAAATTCTATTATTATTTTTCCTAAGATCACAAGGCATTTACATTTAAAATATTCCAATAGAAGACCAAGCTGCAGAAGTCAGAGCCAAGGGGGCCGAATGAAATGACAGCCAGAACGGCGAGGAGGAGGCTCTCTAGATTACAGCAGCCACAACTGAAGCAAAGCCAAGGTCCACAGTGGGCAGGTCTACACTGGCCTGTCCCCTTGAAGGAAGGGTCACCATAGATGTACGATCCAAATCAGGAGCTTTGCAAGAGGAAACAATCTCACAGGCACAGCAGGGTCCACCAACATATATGGTCACCCCCATTAAAGGACACACAATGTTTAAAACCAACCAGTTTTTCATGAGAAGCTGCAGAAACCATTTTCATTCCTAATCACTGGGACTATGTCATCTTATACGCTGGTACACCGCCCTCCTTAAAGGGGCCTGGGCATGCAGAGACGCTGTGGATGCCCTGAAACACTCACCAACTGTAGATGCACGAGGAATGAATTTTAAGAAAAATATTTCCACTTGCTTCTCTTTCTCATTCAAGCATTCACCTGTGTCCACCAAAGTAAGTGACTGAGGCAAAAATCTCAATCAACGGAGGTTTATCAAGCCAAAGTTGAGGGCGTGTCCGAGAAAAACACAAACCACAGCCAAAACTGTGGCTGTTTTTCCAAAGGGGAATTTGGAAGTTTCAGCATTTAAAGGCACTTAAAAAAAAAAAAAAAAAAGTCAGAGTTTAGAGGTAGCAAGACAAAATGGTTACATTCTTGTGAAACCCAGGAAAATCTCCATTTTATATAAAATAAGGTAAGCATTAGAAGACAAAGGGGGAGTGAAGGAAGCATCAATCCTGTAGATGTCCCCAGACAGGTAGAAGAATGTCTGATCCTGTCTTGTCTCTGTTCTGCTGCCTGTGAAGATGAACTTGAAACAGACTTTAGTTTTAGGAGCTAGAGCCTGAGGTCTAAAGTTACAATCTTCATGTCCTTGTTCAGGGGAGGTTAGCAAGGAATTTCCTTAATGAATGATCTGTGAGGCAAGTTCTTCCCAGGTGCCCAAGGCCTTTGCCTTTCTTTTGCATTGGGAATAGGGAAGGGGCCTGAGATTTTTATTTTCTTTTTACACCTGTGACATAGACAATAAGACTTGGGTCTTGTGGATGAGTAAAACCTGGGCCTCTGAGCTATAGCTAATAACACACATCACGTGTGGGGGGAGTCAGAAAAGAAATCTGTCTGGGGCCAGTTATTGTCCAAGGGCGCCACCTCTGGGCAGCCCTGGGCCACTTCCTATGGAGAACACATCTCATTATACTCCCTGCCTTTTGGAGTTTAAACACAACTGACAAGCATTAATGTTAAAATACAGATCATAAGACTGACAAGGCCAGGTGCAGTGGCTCACACCTGTAATCCTAGCACTTTGGGAGGCCAAGGCAAGAGAACTGCCTGAGGCCAGGAGTTTGAGACCAGCCTGGGCAACTTATCAAGACCTTGTCTCTACGAAAAATAAAAAACAGATAAAAATATCCAGGAGTGGTGGAACACATCTGTACTCTCGGCTATTCGGGGAGTCTGAGGCAGGAGGACCGCTTGAGCCCAGGAGTTTGGGATTGCAGTGAGCTATGATGATGCTACTGCATTCCAGCCTAGGCAACAGAATGAAACCTTGCCTCAAAAATAAAAAAATAAATAAATAAGACTGACAAAAAAGACTCTTTGTGACAATAGATACTAAATTACTAACAGGACTCAAGGCCATGCAGAGCAAAAATTAAATCACCTGCAAGCCATCAATTAGCTTAACAGGTCACTGGAGTCCAATATTGTGGCTCGTCTCTGATTAACAGACTTCCTTAACTTAAAACATTCCAAGCCTTTAGACAAACCTTCATTTCTTTAACCAATTACAAATCAAGAATCTTTGAACCCACCTTTAAACTGTAAGCTCCCTGCTTTGAGATGCCCCACCTTTTGAGTCAAACCAATGTACACCTTCCATGTATTGACTTATGATTTTACTCACAACTCCTGTCTCCTTAAAATGTATAAAACCAAATTGTTACCTTACCACCTTGGGACCACTTGCTCAAGACTTCTTGGGTGTGGTTGCCCAGGCTACGGTCACACATATTTGGCTCAGAATAAACCCCTTTAAACTATTTTACAGAGTTTGAGTCTTTTCCCAGTTACGTGGTATTACCAGCAGAGCTGACTATTACAGTGACCTCTCTCACATTATTTAGCCACCCTGTGCTTCCATTTTCTCAGCCAGGTAATGTAAATTAAAAGAAAACCCCTGGTTTTGTGGCATTATATAACCTGTAAATGGAAACACAGAGTTTGGCTACTGATTCCATTATGTTCATTAGACTGTGAGCTCCTTATGAACGGTTGCCATGGTGCTTTCATCATGTTTTATCTGGTACCATAAGGAGAAGCCCAGTTCAATATAGTTGTTAATAAATACTTAATCATGCATGAATGGGTTAAAACCTAGTAATCATAGTTTATTTGCATGAGATTGGCTTTTTGACTCAAATAAATAATTTCTACATCATTAAATCAATAATGTTCTTGAAATCACTGCTGTAAAGAGCGGACAACGTTCAAGAGAGTGAAGGCTCTGCTGCTCCTTGGGAAGCATGCATGACCGTGGACTCTCAGAACAGCTCACGGCAGCACCACATTGCACAACGCAGAGGATTTTTCCTTCTTGCCTCTAAGAAGGAAAATCAGAAATGGAGAAAAGTCATAAGTCCAGTTTATTAGTAACTTCTCTGTGATGGCCACATCTGGCTGGCTGCATCATTGTTTAACATTTTTGTTGTACTTTGTGTACGCAAAATATTTTATACTTGTAGTTAAGCACATAGGGAATCCTTTCTCAGCTTTTTTATATAGTTATATTTCTGAAGAGCCAAAAATAAAATTACTTTCCCCAGGAAATTTCCCAAAGAGACTTCAGGTCATTCCAATTTAAACTTCATTTGACACCATCCAAATACTATTTTCCACTGTTCCAAATCCTTTCCTCTCTGCAAAGACAGAAGCACAGAGGAGGCCTCTGGGCCCTATTGCTCGACAAGAGACAGGATGGCTGGCCTGTGTCCCAGAGAACTCACAGGCCACACATAGAGAAGATTCAGGTCACCCAAAAAGCACATATTCCAGAAGCTGGAAATAAAAGTGGCAGTCCACAGAACTGAGAGCCTGGCTTTTTCCCTCTGACTTAATTAGGGTAGAAAATGTGGATGAGATCTATATTATTCCTGATCTTTTCTCTTCAGAAAAAAGAAATCCAATTGACATTTTTCTGACTTCACTTCTAAGCCTGGGAACTGTCTAGTTTCACAAATTTCAGCATTACTGATTTCCCCCATGTCCAAACAAACTCTGTACATATGTTTGCAAAATTCATACGTGCCTATAAATTTATAAGCAGCCAATACTTGTTTTGAATAACTTAGAAATTACAGAAGATAATAAATAAAACAAGTGTACATAATTCTATAATTCAGAGATACCCAACGTTAACACTCAGAGAACTTCCTCTCGGTCTTTATTTCCTATATATAAATGAATATTTTTAAGTCAGGTTCAAATATCTGTGTGTGCAGACACACGTTCATATTTATCAATACCAATTGCTTTGTCCCTTAATTGTTCAACTCACCTACTTCATTAGCATGTCTCATGTGATTAACTATTCTTTCATAACGTGATTTTAATGTCAGCCATCATATTCCATACACAGATCACTACATTAAGCTTGGCCATCCATCTGCTGAAGAAAATTTAGGGCATTTCTGAGTTTTTACTAAGGTAAGTATCAAACACTACTTGAGTACTGATAGATAAGTCTTTGTGCATGTCTTTGAAGTGGAGCCACTGGGTCAAGAAGTTCCTTGGGGCCCACAGGCCTCTTGCTAGAGGAGAACCCATCCCCATCATTGTGCCTTTCAGTTACGGTGGGAGCAAGTCCCTATTCTCACCAGTCCTGGGAGTTAGCCATGTTTTAAACCATCAAGCAGTTAAGTTTTAAACAGCCAGGACTGGTGGATCTGATGCAAGTCCTGCTGCCATGATCATCACCAAGACAGGGTCACACCAGACTGTGGGACAGATGCACTTTGGTGCCCACACCTCTGCCTCCTCCGCCCCATCCTCAACAATCTCCTCATCTGCAGACCCTCTCCTTCTTTCTAGATCCAAAGCTGAAGGATACAAAAATCAGCATGCAATAGCATACTCACACGATGGAATTTGCACAGCAGTGGAAATGAATGAACCGCAGCTAAACAAAACAATGTGGAGAAATCTTAGAAACAAAATGTTGAGTGAGGAAAGGAATTAATAGAAAATTACACACATGATGCAATTTTTTATAAGGCTGAAAACCAAGCAACTCTAAACAATGCATTGTTTAAGATTAAATTATATGGTTTTAGACAAATAGCTAGCTAAATACATTAGAGACATGGAGAGATTAGTTAGATAGATGAGATAGATGAACAGATAGATAAGAGATGAATGGGTGGATAGATAGAAGAGAGAGGTGCACACACACACACACACACACACAAAGGAATCTCAGAGTAGTCTCCACCTTAGGAAGCAAAGGGATAGGGTAGAAAAGGAGCCAATCAGCTGGTGAACACACAGGGGTTTGCAAAACCTAAGCTTCATAATTTATTCATATGTTACATATATTATTTTGTCTGTGTCAAATATTATATGCTAGATATTTGTAAAGGAAGAACGAACTTATCACTATAAACACAAGGGAAATTTGCACAGTAAAGAAATGCTACAGAGATGATTAGATAGAAAATGGGACTATGAGAAATGATGAGACAGAAAATTGTACTGAAATCCCGAAATACGGGATTAAAACTAATTATTTCTACTTATCATTTCTACTTTAGGAAGTAAAGATGCTCTTATGTTTAAAAAGCCTCCTAAAAATTAAGGGACTAGGAGAGAAAATGGGTATTAACAGGAATACTGAATGAATTGCCAAACCAAGATGCCCTGTGCATTACATTGAAGTAGAAAAAAAGAAATTAAAAGAATGTATTCTTTATGTTATAAATGAATACTCTTTTCACTTCCTCTGTTTGCAAACATGATAAAATCTTATTCATTTATACTCTACTAATCTTGGAAGTGTCCCCTAATTGAAAAATATGTTGGGGTTGATGTTAACCTTTGCTTAAACAGCCAGTTTTGTTAAAAGTGATGCAAATTTGTATTTTATAAAGAATGTCTAGAGACTTAAAAATGCCCCGAGAGGATTTGTAAGGACAGTTAACATAGGATTTGTTGAATATGAATGGATATTACTAATCACCAAAGGATATAATTATGTACCCCAAAGCCTGGGGAGGTCTTTACTGAGAAATATTTATAAAAGCAATTTTAGGAATTACTTAAATGTAAGAACATCAAGTGTAGTTAGGGCCTAATTTGAATTGTTCTTTCCCCTAAGGAAAATAGTTTAAACATCTAGTGACCTAGCAGTATGATTTTGAAGTTTATAATTCAACGGAGAAAGGAAAAGACAGTTTGGGGCAGGAGGGAAGTGACTGAGCCCAGTGGGACACAAGAAGTAGACACACCGGTAACAAAGATGGGCACGGGTGGCTGTTCTTAGCCAGCTTGCTGCAGATGCTAGTGATTACTGCTCAGTAAATGTCCAAAGCTCACAATAAAAAAGATTGGTGGCCACTTTTTCCAAGGCTTATACACAGGTAGTAAGACAGAACGGTCCATCTTTAGGCTTAAGTAATTCCTCAGGCATAACGGTGCAATCCTTCCTTTTCAAAGCAAAAGGATGGACAGGCAAAACTCCAGTTGGGAGGATCACTGCAGTGTAATAAACAATTTTCAACCCTCAACCCAATGAGACACGAAATCAGCACTGGAAAGGTTGTTTTCATCAGAAAAAATCTGACGGAAGAAATCAGATGAACATTCACTCCAGTTAGCTGTAAAACCCAAAAAACCCATCATTACCATTAGATGGCCTCGTGTCTTTGATTTATCTCTTCAATAAATCATTTTAATTGCACAAAGAACAAAAGTGTACTCCTTCCAAAACAAATCAAATGGCCTGTGTGTTTTCAAGGAAGATGATATAAGATTCCTCACACTAATGCATGACGTACAGGCCTTGGGTAAAAAGCTGTATCTTTTCCCATTGGCCATCTTTTCACAGAGGGACCAATGAATGCTTCAGTTCCAGGGTGGAAAACGTTTAGCACTGTCACTAAAAATTCAGATGGGACCCAAAGTGCTTCAATGTGTTACTATATGAAACCCAAGATCATTATATTTCGCTCGAGTAGACAGCTCTCTGAAAGACCATTTTACAACTTTTGTTAACATTTTTCATACGATATATGTGTATGCAAACCACTTGCTCAGCAGCAATACCCCATGTTTCAAATCACTAATTTGAAGTTAACAAAACATTCAAGGACATTGTCTGAAAGAGAATGACAATAGATGACAAAGCATGCATGAAGCTGATGGCAGATTTAGTCCCCACATCATCATGTTCCTAGGTAGAGCCTGCCAGGACACACTTGGTATATTTCCTAAGCTCTTCCTGGAGAGAGGAGATACTTTTCCCAGTGGCTTGGTGTGACCTGATGCACACAAGGATTCCGGACTCACTGCAGAGAATGACAGACGGCACCACATGTCTCTGTGGGTCACAACTCTCTCTGCCAGGTGCTATGGGCATTTGAACAAGTCAAGGCTTTAAAGGATTTTCTGTCTACTTGTTCTATTGATGTCACTTAATAAGAGAAGGTATTGCAGTCTCCAACTATGATTTCTCTCAGTTTTTGCTTCATGTGTTTTGAATCTCTGTTATTAAGTCAATAAACATTGAGAATCGTGTCCTTTTCATAAACTGATGTTTGATTGTTGTATTATGACATGGCCTTCTTCATCCCTAGCAATAATCTTTGCTCTGTAACCTACTCTTTCTGATATTAATACAGCCACGCCACTTTTCTTTATACACTATCAATTCTAGCATTGTATGTCTTTTTTTAATCTTTTTATTTTTAACCTGTCTATGTTTTTATATTTAAACTGAGTTCCTGTATAGGTAGTATATAGTTCAACTTTGCTTTTATTCCCAATATGACAATGCCTACTGTTTAATCAGAGTATTCAGTCCATTCACATAGGTTTAGGTTTAAATCTTCCATCTTGCTACTTGTTTTCTATTTGTCTATCTGTTCCTTGTTCCCTTGTTCCCTTTTTCCTCTTTTCTGCCTTATTTTGCATTAATTATTTTGTATGATCCATTTTATCCTTTCGTTGGCTCGTTAGCTACAATTCTTTTTTGTTACGTTAGTTGCTGCTTTAGGGGTTACAGTACACATTTTTAACTTCTAACAGTCTAACTTAAAATGATATTATCCCCTTCCTACATAGCACACAATAATGACATACACACACATACGCAGGATCTAACCATGCACCACTACACTACACAACGCCCCACTTAACAACAGTATGCTCCCGTTTCTGCCTTCCCAACCTCGGTGCTACTGCTCTCATACCTTTACGTGTGATATAAAACCACACTGCACTTTTGTTATTCTTGTTTAAATGGTCAATTATCTTTGAACAGTAAGAAGAAAAGCACATATTATTCAGAAACCCTAAGCATTCCTAGCACTCTTTGTTCCCTTGTGCAGATCCGTCTTCCTCTGAGGGGCTCAAGCTCACACTCTTCTGCCTGGCTGTACCTCGCACTCACCTTCATTGTCATATTTAACTCAACCCTTCAGGGCTACTTGTTTCTGCATCTGACTCCTCCTCAACTGGACGGTGGGCCCAGGGCTCACACAGACCCTGGCACATACCACAAGTAATTCCAGAACTACTTGAATCCAGGCTTCCAGAATTTCTCTCCAACAAATACAACTCAGCGGCAGTCACAGTTTCCTTCTGTCTCACTACCATCACTCTTAAGAGATCTAAAGTGTCCAGGTAGTAGCAAGGTAAGTGACACTGAATATTCAAACCCAGACCACCTGGTCTTGAGAACTGCGAGGTGGGGTGGCTGCTATGAAACAGCTCCTTGGTCAGGGGCCACGTACCCCACCCCTTCCATTTCAAGGGGACCCCAGGACCAAGTTCCAGACCTGGCCAGGGAGGACGTGCCATGTGGCACACCAGGCTCTATCTTCCTACGCGTCATCCACCCTCTCCCTTCTCCCACACGCCGCCTGGACGCTCTGAGCAGTGCCATCATGGAAGCCATTCTGCCATCAGGATACCAGAAGGACACAGGCAGCTCACTAAATCAGAATTATTCAAGGGGAATTTAATAGAGGGAAAATTTGCAGATGTGGGGGCAGAGTGTATGGAAAACATGCACAGTACAAGGAGATTAGGAATGGCAGAGCTTGTCACCACCCTGGCCTGAAGGGGGTAAGGGGAGAAAGGCAGTTGGTAGAACCCAGAAGGAAAGAGTCTTGCAGAAGGGCCAGTCTGAGACAAATGGCAATCTCTGGCCGAGGGACACATCAGCCACAGGGGTCTCTCCAGGAGGGAGGGAAAGGGACAGCTGAAGAAATAAGTAGCCCAATCTCACGCTCCATCTCCTGCCATGTTCTCGTGGGCTGAACCCAGCCAGAAGCCAGACCAGGGAGCTCTAAGAAATCCATCAAGGTCAGTCTCCCAGGGCAGAGGGCAGGGGGAGAAGGGAACAACCGACAGTGTGTTTGAGACGACAGGACTAGTATCTTCCTGTGTGCTGAATAACCCCCATGCACATATTGCTATCACCACTGCCAAGCGGATTTCACACAAGCAAGAAACAAACTGATATTGTGTTTGGGAGTTTGGAGTTATTTCTTTTATAGTGGCCTGTAGCATTTTATATGACCACACAGCTGACTCAAGGAAAACATTCCACAAACATTCCTTCGGTGATTTAACAGATGTGCATTGAGTGCCAGCATTTGGGCAGTGCCCAATGGAGCGGGGTGAGGTACATGTGGAAGTCAAGGGAGGGCTGGTCTGTGCTGACAGCAAGCTTCAGACAATAACACAGCCTCACATGATAAAGGCCAGAAAAGGCCATCAATCGCACAGTTGGGAGGAGACAGCAGGAAGCTAATGTATTTTAGCATCTCCTATGAGCCAGGCACAACGGACAGGGCACTGTGACCTCCCCACACAGGGTAGGCAGCTGCGGGCCTGGCTTTACTCTCACTTGAAATCAACATGCCTAAAAATGAACCAACACTTGCCTAAAAGTCGCCTGCTCAAGAGTCATCATTGTAGTTAAAAGTTCTAGCCAGAGTAATCACACCAAAAAAAAGGAATAAAAGACATCCAGACTGGAAAGGAAGAAGTAAAACTATCTCCATTTGCAGATGACAAGATCCCATGATCCTGTATGTGGAAAATCCCAAAGAATCCACAAGAAAGCTACCAGAGCTAATAAATGAATTCAGCAAATTGCAAGTACAGTATCAGCACACACACACACAAAAAAAACCTCTTTTAAAACTCTGAGGTCCTGGAATTATCAGGAACAACCCCAGAACTGGGGCAACCATGAGAGCATTAGATTGCCCCTTCCAAGTCTGCCAGCACTGCCCCACTGTGCACCCCCGACCCTGCATAGGCTCTGGCACCCCCCACCCCCCACCTGTATTCCAGGCCACCACAAACACCGTTCTCTTCTCGTTCTTTCCTGCCAGGGCCTACATCAGCAGTTTCCAGAAGCAAGCACACAGCCAAAGCACCTGGGGAGTTTACTTCAAAGACTATTTCCCAAATCCTCCCCAAGAGATTCTGATTCAGGAGATTACATGGCTTGGCTCGGAAAGTTATATTTTTTAACACAACACCCAAGAGACTTTGATATGGTACCATACTGTGAGCAACACTGGCACAGAGGATGAATTCTGGACTCTCCAGCCAGCACCAGCGTCTGCTCATGGCACTGCTCTTTGAACATTTCCAACCTCATCTCTATCAGCTCTATGGGCAGACTCCAGGAACAATGTGTTCTAGGCCACTGTCCCCTAATGGAGACCCAGAAATAAATGTAACCAAGGAGGTAAAAGATTTGTACACTAAAAACTGCAAAACATGGCTGAAAGAAATTAAAAACCTAAATAAATGAAAATACCTCCCATGTTCATGGGTTTGTAAAAATGCCAATACTGTACAAAGTGATCTACAGATTTGATACAATCCGTATCAAAATTCCAGTGGTATGTTTTTTAGTAATGGAAAAGCTGATCCTCAAATTCATATGGAATTTTAAGGGGCTCTGAATAGCTAAAACAATGTTGACAAAGAACAAGTTTCCACGACATACACTTTTGAATTTCAAAACCTTCTACAAAGCTATAGTAATTAAAGTAGTGTGATACTGGCATAAGGACAGACATATACACCAATGGAATAAAATTAAGAGCCCAGAAATAAACCTATACATCTATGGCCAATTGGTGTTACCACAAGGATACAAAGACTACCTAACAGGGAATAAATGGTGTCTTTAACAAATGGTGCTGGCATAACTGGATTTCTACATGCGAAAGAATAAAGTTGGATCCCTACTTCATACTGTGTAAAACAGTTAACTCTAAATGGATCATAGAGAGAACTATATGATTTTAGAAGGAAACAAACCATGACCCTGGATTTGGCAATAGATTCTTTCTTTTATTATTATTTTATTTTTTAAAAAAATAGGGTCTAACTCTGTCTCCCAGGCTGGATTGCAGTGGCACGATCATAGCTCACCGTAACCTCAAACTCCTGTCTTATGCAATCCTCCCACCTCAGCCTTTAAAGTAGCTGGGACTACAGGCACACACAACCATGCCCAGCTAATTTTTTAATTTTTTTGTAGAGACTGGGTCTGCCTGTGTTTCCCAGGCTGGTCTCAAGCTCCAAGCCTCAAGCCTTCCTTCTGCCTCAGCCTCCCACAGTGCTGAGATTACAGGCATGAGCCACTAAACCTGGCCTACAACAGACTTTTAAATATGACATCAAAAGCACAAGCAACAACAAAAAAAATACATACATTGGACTTACCAAAATTAAAATCCTTTGTGCGTCAAAGGACATTATCAAGAAAGTGAAAAGACAACCTATAGAATGGAAGCAATTGTTTGCAAATCATATATCTGATAAGGGTTTAGCATCCAGAATATGTAATGAATTCAACAAAAAGGCGACCCAATTTTAAAATGGGCAAAAGACTTAAACGGACAGTTCTCCAAAGAAGATCTACAAATGGCTAATGAGTACATGAAAAGATGCTCAACAGCATTAGTCATTAGAGAAATGTAAATCAAAACTGCTATGAGATATTACTTCATACCCACTAGGATGGCTAGAATTTAAAAAAAAAACAGGAATATGAATACTGGCAAGTATATGGAAAAATTGGAATGCTCATGCATTGCTGCTGCTAAGGTAATGTGTGGAAAGCTCTGTGAAAAACATTTGGCTGGTCCTCAAAAACATAAACAGAGCTACAATATGATCCAGCAATTCCAATCCTAGGTATATGTACCTAAAATAATTGAAAAAAGGACTCAAACAGATTCTTGTGCACCAATATTCATAGCATCATTATTCACAATAGACAAAATGTAGAAACAACCCAAGTGTCCATCAATAGATGAGTAGATAAACAAAATGTGATATATATACACAATGGAATATTATTTATGCATAATAGGAATGACATCCTGACACATGCTACAACATGGTGAACCTTGAAAACATTATGCTGTGTAAATAAGCCAGGAACAAAAGGCCAAATACTGCATGCTTTCACTTACATGAAATATCTACAATAGGCAAATTCATAGGGACAAAAAGTAGATTTGAGGTTGCCGGGGGCTGGGAGCAGAGGGAAATGGGGAGTTACTATTTAATGAATACAGAGTTCCTGTTTGGAGTGATGAAAAAGTTTTAGAATTAGATAGTGATGACAGTGGTACGACATTAAGAATGTAACTAATACCACCGAACTGTACACTCAAAAATGGCTAAAATGGCAAATTCTATGATATATCTTTTTCCACAATAAAAACAACTGGAAAAAATTGTTTAAACATTACATAACTTATGAGCTGGCATTTTTATACCCATTTTCTAGGTGAGCTAACAGAGGACAGAGAGGTTAAGTAGCTTGATAAAGACTTGAGTAGCTAAAAGGAGGTGAGCAAGGTGATATTTCTGAGCTGAGGACTAAGATCCACACCTACCACTCAGATGTGTCACATGCAGGGGAAACACGTGGCCCTGGGAAGGAAGGGGGACTCTCACGTTTTGAGAGGCAAAATGCAAGTGGCGCCTGCCCCATCCCGACCCCTCCCCCACTGGTCCCTCCCGGTCCCCGCCCTGCAGCACCCGGCACAACACCCAGCACAGCACCCCACCCTGCGGCACCCCACCTTGCAGCACCCAGCCAGCACCGGCACAGCGGGGGTGCACGCGCCGCTGGTGCAGGCAGGGCTCGGTGGCCTGGGCAGCTGCTGCGTCTGCAGCCGCCTCGAGGCCCAGCCCATCCCGAGGGGAGGACAGTGCGGGTCTGCGCGCTCACGCGGATCCTCCTGCAGGGGTCGCGGTGAGGTGATGGGACAAGTGTTCTCACGTAGAGAATGTCAGGCGGGCGCCCGCCTCGAAAAGACGTCCTAGCCCACCGGCTCCTGGCGGCACTGTGCTGTCCACTAAGCTACGCTCCCTGGGCAAGTAAGTACAGTTGGAAAATCTACAGACATTTGCTCATGTATTTTTTTTTATTGTAAACGATAAATGAAGAACTATCCACCTGGATCCTTTTTTTCTTGGTCGTCTTTAATAGAGATGGGTCTCTAAGTTGCCCAGGCAGTGGCTATTCACAGGCCATTCATAGCGCACTGCAGCCTTGAACTCCTGGCCTCAAGTGACCCTGGGATTACAGGTGCATCACTGCGCCCGGCTCAGATCCTGTTTTTAATTGGGGTGAGGCAGTGTGTTCCAGGACTTTCCCTGGACGGAGAGAGCCCAGCCTGCGGGAGTCAGCACTGAAGGGCACACAGGCTGGGACCCTGGGGTGCGCCCACTGAGGTCAAAATGGAGAAGTCCATGTGAGGACTGGCTGGGCTTTGGTCCTAACCTGACCAGGTGTCTACTGACGTGTCCTGTGGTTCCTTTCCCACAGCCCTGTGCCTTCTAGCACACCACTCCACCGATGGCACAGACACTGTGAGAAGAAACCCAGCATTTCACAGCTATCTAAACCTCTCTCTGCTTTACTGAGCAGACAGGCTGGCCACAGTGGGGCAGGGCCCTGACAGCCGGGCTGGAGTCCTGTGACGCTGCCTCCCAGAGCAAGTTTCCTGCAAAGCCCCTGCTCTGCTCAGCCCCGCTCTCCCTGCATTTCATTACACCCTTCTTTGAACTCTGGCACCAAAACTCCTTCTTGCGAATCAAGAGTCCTAGTTTACTGCGGGCTTATAAAATCATAAATATTAGCGATACTGTGAATTATATACCAGATGGACTCAATTAACTCCCCCACTAATGTGATTGGGGAAGGAAATAGCTCATTAGAAACTTATAAACTAC
This sequence comes from Mirza zaza, assembly GCA_008750895.1. Lineage (NCBI taxonomy): Eukaryota > Metazoa > Chordata > Mammalia > Primates > Cheirogaleidae > Mirza > Mirza zaza. The sequence continues at coordinate 2,576 of VSMD01025245.1, read as the reverse complement.
CAACTGTCACAGCTGTGTTCTAATTACAGTACAGTCACAAATAAAATAATCTCGCCTTCCCTGAGAGGCTGTGAATGACCCTTCTGAACCTGGAATCAGCAGTGACCAACCTCAGTCTAACGGTCAGCACCGCCGGCCTCAGGGCTAATCAAACCAAATGCAAGTCTGCAAGTTCTGAAGGGAAACCAGTAAGAGTTGATTGGGAAACATGAAAATAAATCCATAAACTCCCAAAATAATTCTATCCTATCAGATACTCCTAGGCTCAAGCAATCATCATGCTTCAGCCTCCTGAGTGGCTGACACTGCAGGCGCACACCACCATCACCTAATTTTTTTATTTTTGCTTTTTTGGAGATGGGGTCTTGCTGTGTTGCCCAGGCTGGTGTCAAACTCCTGGCCTCAAGCAATTCTCCTGCCTTAGCCTACCAAAGTGCTGGCATTAAAGGCATGAGCCAGCCTCGTCTTATTATTTTTAATCCACAAGAATACCTGGCAACCTGTAGGGTCTAGAATCCAATGCTCATGGAAACCATCTTCTTGAAAACAAGGATTCAACTCCATGAAACTCCTCTGAGAATCATCCTTTCTCTGTGGGTCTTCGTCCACTTTTTTCTGAGCTCTCCCTCTTTCATTTGCCTCCTACACAGAGGGCTTCCTCTCTGGCTCCAGGCATCACATTTGCAAAGGCACAGGCAGTCCGGCGAGGGGCAAGCTCACCGTGGTGGCCCCACCTGGCTTAGGCCACCACTGCCCACCACCACACCCAGCTCCTGCCACCTGTGTGCCTCTGCTCTGCTCTTGTTCTGAACTCAGGCTCCGTCACCATCTGATCCCCTGTAGGTGGCAAACCCAAACACGCCAGGAGTGTGGTGGTGGCACCCTGCCTGGATCATGCTTTGCCACTTCCCTATTTCTTAGAGCTCAGTGTTAGCAACTTTATATGTATGTTGCTCTTTTGGATAAATAGTAACAATCAAAGTGACCAGAATACTAACCAGAGAATTATCACTATTTGAGCCTGAAAATGGCAATGAACAACACCTCCCTTGCAGGCAAGTGGGACCAGAAGAGGTAGTAACTGTAATGCCGGAGCCCAGCCCAGCAGGGCGGGTGGCAGTAAAGAGGCTGTGTGGTTGTGGAAGGCTGTGGTCCCGAGCCAGGTCCCCTCCCTGTGATGGAGAGTGTGGTACCTGGCCCCGCAGCCGAATGAAGAACAAGGACAAGCAGTTCGAGGAGAAAGAAGGAGAAGTTTATTAATTCCCCGGCAAATGAGAAGAATGGAAGACTCTCATCTTATGGTGTCATTGTCTTCTCTATAAGCAGAAATACATAGCTGTTAAAGGCACTTTTTATTTGGGGCTATTATTCTTTAACTATAGTCAATGGTCCTGATCGACCCCATCTCCGGAGAAGACAATCTAGTGATCTCTGCCCAGACAATTCCATTGAGCCATCTCCTGTGGTACAAAAAAACAAAGGACACTCCCCTGCCCTCTGATTACTGGCCTCAGGCAGGGATGAAGGTTTTAATTTCCAAAGAGTGGGGGGATTTCAAAGAGACAACTCATAAAACATTCTACCCTTTTCCAGGCCACTCCATCTGTTACATCACTGCTCCCAAAGGCTTGGGCAGGGGTGGGAAAGACCCCAAGGGGCCCTTGGCTGAAGACAGCTCTGGTGCCGGAAGAAGAGGCTGTTCCCATGGGGTCCAGAACACTCCATATTGGCTGCCTTCCCCAGGAAAAGGAGAGCAGGTGGGACATTAGATCACACAAAATGCACCTCCTTGTTTAGAAGTTGACATAACTGCCATCTGAAGATGTCTGAAAGCCTGCACTGTCCCTGTGAGCTCAGAGAGAGCAGGATGAAGCAGGTCTTCATTTTGGGGATATTTGGACAGCTGCAGGGGCCAGGAGTCAGGCAGGACCTCTCAGTGAAGTGCCTCCTGGCCCTGGAGCCGTTTCCTGCTCATACTCCTTTAGAGGTGATGCTGAAACCAAATCACGACTTAACTCTTTGAGAAAACAGAAAAGTACACATCAAATTGCCACAATTCACATTGCCTTAATTTGCTGCAACTAAGGAGAGTCAGGAACCAGCCTGTGTGCCAAGGCAGGCTTGACATTTTACACTGGTCAGAAACCTCCTCCCCATGGCCCATGACAGCTGGGTAGCGGCTCTTTCACTGTCATCACAGTCACTCCCAGTTACACACTATGATCCTAGGATGTGGAATCGATAGCCCAGGAAAAATAGATACAGTCCACCGGCAACCCCCGATGATGGGCAGAGAGGAAGGTATGAGCCGGGTGGTGAGCTCAGAAGCAGAGGAGCAGCCTTACCCTCCCTGAGGCCAGAAGGGGGACACGACCCACAGCGAGTGTCCTACAGAGATGCAGAGTCAAGAGCATCCAAAATCAGTCACCCAAATTCTCTCTCTAAAGTAGGAGACAGAGCATTTGCTGGAAGATGGGAAGATGAGAAAGTGGGGAAGGTCAGGGACACATCCACAGGTCCCCAGAGCTGGGAGAGCAGGTGACTGGCTCAGGAAAAGGAAGCCACAGGGAACTACG